>JAHWFP010001531.1:1128-23259 GCA_023313725.1 Lithobius niger | reverse complement strand
TGCATTATTAATCTTATTATTATTAACATAATATGCAAATAAAATCCATGACAATACAAGGCCCTGTATGAACCCTGCATAGCGTGTCTTATATCCTGAAGCATAGCTGAGGACATTTCAGCTACTTGGGGAAAAATAATGATGCAGCACAAAAGCTTGAATTGAGGTAAAATGGAGAGCAATGACCCACCTGACAAAAATTAACTTGTGTAAGAATGTCAGTTACGCGGCTTTCAGTTCAAAATTTGACGCTCAAATAACGTTGCAAATGTGTTATACTTCTTCTAGTTTCTAGCTAGTCCGCTTATCTCTATGTTAATTCCCATAGGGTGATTATTCACCGATACCGAGAAGGCTTCAGCTATGAAATTTGACGAACGGCTGCAGTACGCTATGAACTGAGTATACCATTTCTAGTTTGCACCCCGGGGGTGTAACGGGAATTGCGTGGGATGGCGCGTAAGTACAAAAGTATTGATATAACCATTGTTAGTATTGTCAGCATCGTCTCTGATTGGACACCCAAACTTCGGACAATCACAACGTGTGTACTGACATACGTATCTAGACACACACTAGTGTGTCGTCACAAATCTAAACTACTTTGCCAAAGAAATTGCGTCAACGCCCAATTCACGAACCATGTCAAAATAAAGCCAAAAACTGTAAAAGAGATCACCGAGTTGAGAATGGTTCAGCCTCACAAAGGAGTGATATGAAATAAATTAATAATAAATAAAATAAAACAAAACCAAAAACTGATAAAGAGGCGACTAAGTTGAGAATGGTTCGGCCTCTCAAAGGAGTGAAAGATGAAAGTAAAATAATAGAAAATTACCACTCAAGCTATTGTTAACGTGGCACTTTATGACACATTTGCAGAGTAGTTGAGTTGAGTCTAATACACAATTAAAAAAAAAAAGATGTGATGTCATATCAAAAATCTAAACTGGTAAAAAGGATCGCCAAGTTCCGAATGGTTCGGCCCTTCAAAGGCGTAATATCAACACACCAAAACATTCGCCAAGTTAATCGCACCGAATACTACTTTGGACGTTAAATGAAAACTTGAACATTGCTACCGAAAGTAGCAATGTTCTAGTTTTCATTTAATCATCGAACTATTAGTTGGTACGATTAACTTGGGGAATGTTTTGGTGTGTTGATATCACTCCTTTGAAGGGCCGAACCATTAGGAACTTGGCAGTCCCTTTTACCAGTTTTGGTTTTTGATTTTTCCCCCCCCCCCCCCAAAAAAAAAAACTTAAAAGTAGGAGCGGAACTAGCAACTTAGAAAGAATACGAATTGGCTCTAGTAAATGAGGATAGGATAATGTACATGGTGGATTAAAGTGGTAATCGTCATTGGGGTATAGGCTACAACTAAATGCGTTTATGTGTTTTTGTTGCCTTTTTCCCAACCTAGCTTTGTTTTCCTCCTCTTTTCACTCTCCTTCTTTTTGAAATGAGCTACATCATCTTTCGATAATCTGTCTGCTTGCTGTGCCTTTGTTTCTTTAGCACACAATTAACTCTCATTAGCAGCATCTTTCTCTAACTTAATCTTCTTTAGCTCTGGATGCAATGATGGCCATTTTACTTTTTCCAACTGTCTCTTTCGTGCCAGCTTCTGTAACAATTTTTCAATAAATCAAGTCTGCGCGAGTCTTCATCCTTTTTAGTCTAGCCCACTTTTCTCAATTTTAGCTCTTCGAAAGTAAAACTAGGTTTTTTTCACCTCCTCCTGATAGAGGCCAATAGCGAGCGTGTTTTCCTTAGTTTCCAGGAGGAGAAGTAGCAAACGGTACATTCCGGCTCTTGAGTAAACATGCCAATAATCGCCTCCATGCATCTCAACTGCACTCCAGTAAACCACTTTGACGTCGCTTCCTGTATACTCACTCAAGAAAACCTTCCATGACGTCATACTAGAAAACCTCGACGTCACTCTAGGAAACTTCGCACCCCTCAAGAAAACCTCAACATCACACACGAAAATCGCCTCAGTGGAGTGGTTTACTGGTGGAATCTTGTCTCCGACCATATCGCATTTACTCTCTACTGAAGCTATTTATTTAGCTTGATCCCAAGGGATCAACCCTGTAAAGCAAGGGTCTCCAAATTACGACCCGGGGTCCAGACCTGGCCCGTGCTTTATGTTTAATAAATGCGATTTTTCAGTTTTTTATCCTTTTGAAAATATATTTTCCTTTCCCCTGAGTTAAGCGAAGGTTACGTTTTCGAAATTACGAAGATGTCGACTTTGATCAGTAATGGCTGATGAGCATGTGCATGCACTACTTAGCATTGGAGCTTCCACTTTTAAATCTCAACATCGATAAACTGCCAACAGTGAGGAGCAACTGTAACTTTGGGAAGGAGGTGAAAAAATACTGTGATCTTAATTTACAAAAACACAGCATAACCAGTGTTTGGTATTGGACAAGGTCACTCCTCACTATACCTGGGGATGGGGGGGGGGGGTGAATAGCTACTGCAGAAACCCAAATAGAACCAGATGAGAAAAATCTGGCCCGCAAAAGATAAGCAACAGTGCTATATGGCCCTCAGTTTGAAAAGTTTGGGGATCCCTGCAATACAGCAGCAAGCGAGCTGTCATAAATTATGTAAGGTGCTCCAAAAGTTAGGCACGCTCACCCCTCTCAAGGAAAGACCGGCAGAGTAGCAGCAGGCATTTGGGGAAAGAGAAAAAATGAGTAAAATAGGTCAAAAAGATCCGTGCAACCTTAACTTAATTCAACACCTGACTAATGCATTTCCAAAGCGACTAAGCTAGGTAAGACTTTTTGGGGGGGTTTTGTGTGTTTTGAAACTTTGTTGGCAAAACAGTCGAAAGAAGAGAACCAAATTAATACTTTAAGGTGAAAATACCAATAAAGTACTGGATGGGAGCGAAACGGGAGACTTCCCCATGAAAATCCATCACTCACGATTGGGCCAAAATTCAGAAAAGTAAAAGTTACTGAATGCAAATGTGAGCACACAATTAATAACGAAAAAAGCTCAAATGTGTATTTAAAGCACTAAGAATTTTGAATGAAATGAAGCGAACTTTGAAAGAATATATAAACATAACTATTGCATCATTTCTAACCAACCCTTCACCCCTAATACCGTCATACGTTTTAAGAATGAATTACGATATTACGAGTAATCCAACAAATTGTGTACCAAGCCACCTCTATCAATTTTATTTAAAACAACCTAATGAGAGTTCATAGAATGTAGTAGACAATTCCATTCGCCTATTGGCCATGTATCCTCGGTACCATTAGATGAGAAAAACTGTCCACTACATTCTACATTTTTCGGTGCTTATCTCTTTTTTTTTATTTTTCTCTTTTTCGTTTCTCCATCACTTTTTTTTCTTGGGGTTATGGGCAGTTGTCACAAGGTGGGTTACTAAGGATATTAACCACAAAATGGAAGGATTTAGTAGCGCATATCCGGAACAAGTAAAACACAAAACAAGAGAATACATTTTGGACGTAGCGCGACCAACCGGTTGCAGTGTGACTGGTGTCTGTCGCCCGCACCGTCGTTAATTCCACGATGGTAAAAGGGAAAGTGGAGAATGTTGTCACCACAGTGGATGATATACTTGACGTCGCTACGGAAAGTAACAACCGCGGGAAAAGCGGCACCATTCCAATAACGTCTCGTCCCCCCACCATCCATCATGGATGAATAAGGTGACGCATCACCACCCCAACTCCACCGCGTCAGGAGCACCAACGCTACCTCGAAGACTATGCGTCCTTACACCAATCCAGCAATGACTTCCATGATCCCCGCAACTATCACTTGCCACATTTTTTTAATGAAATCTAAATGTGCGTTACATACTCTATACGACTCGAACCTAACCTTAAAAGATAGAAGTACAAAAAACACAAACACAAAATAAACGAATGATTACATTTACAACATTCTGTGGACATCTATAGTTGCCGGACCATTAATAGTGACGGTGGCATCAGAGTTCTGTTAGTAATGTATTAAAGGAAAAACCGTTAAGGGAAACACAGAGAAAATGTTGACGAAACTTCAAGCATATACAAATACGTATGACCAAGCGAGTTAAGAATGCCCGGACAGTGCTCCTGCCGTCATGTTGCGTCATGTTTGTTGGCTGGTTTGCAAATGATAATCTCAAAATATAAATCTGGCCAAACCGCATGATTTTATGCTGTTCCCAACAACTTTTTGATCTACTTAATACGCATAATTGACACTAATTTCAAAACACAACCCATCATGATACGTGAATAATAAGGGCATGAAAGGTTGGAACGACAAAGTCAAAGTAACATTAAAGAATCAAGGAGAGTGTAAAGGGTTAGACCGCTAAGCGGAGGCAAGGACGAACAGCACTGTCACAACTCATGACAGTGACAAACGCTCCAATTATTCCCAAAAGCTCGTCAAAATGAGGACACAAAACAAAGCGGACGGACTTTATTGCAAGATAGTAATATTGTTAAAGATAAATGGTGGTAATAAACATAATGTTCCAACATTGTGCTACTGAAAACTGACTATCGTATCGTCACTGTTGGCACAAGTTTTGGCTCGAATTGTTAACAGACCAACTAGCTTTCAAAGGAAGGACATGAAAATTCTTGGCGACCACTTAAAACATATTACAAATGCAGAACATCGACAAACGATAAGCATAGTCAATTAAAGTAATGATGCGTTACCATAACAACTGAAGCAAAAAATAGTACCAATGAAACTAACGGAATACGAAACACACATATGACAACAAAATTGTTGGTATATTGATACATTACTATAAGCATGGGTAGATAGATCTACCCGTGCTATAAGAGATATTGTAGCCAAAGTTTTCATGATTTCGTGCCAACAAACACAGTAGAAATTCCCACTTAACGTGGGGACGCAAATAGCCACACTTCGCCTCAACCTCAGTCAAGGAACACAAATCTACCACCTACAATTTTTAGCATACGAGTCACGAACCAACTATATGCATAGGTATTTTAATTTCGCTTTTTTCTCTTTCCTGTCTTTGTAGCTCAAACACAAATCTAGTTGTTACCTTACATGATTATATTTATTAGTTAATATTATTTACTATGGCCACGACTTGCAAACTCAGTAATGGTGTCACGGCAGGTGTTACCAAGATTAATAATTGTACAGAAGTTAAGATAGTTGCACAGAAGTACGATGAAAACCTTGTACTAAAGTCTGATGGAGTAAGCATTTTAATGCAAGTCTGGCACAAAATCGAACACCTGCTTCCACAATGGCTAGAGTAGTCAGAGCAAAGTCATGCCAAGTTGTTTTAAGTTTCCCCAACTTTGCTAGCTTCATTTTTTGACAATCATGGGTGTAAATACGAAGCATTTTCAACACACGCATTACAATGCATAAAGCTAAATAAATCACAATTAAGGTTACTAAATAACGGGCGTTTTGATCAATGAGTGTTGCAACATTTTATTGCGTGGCGCTCAAGACCACGACTAATACCTCAATTTGTTTCCTTGTAGATCCAACAGACCCGATATTTGATATTTATCCATTTTACTATGGCTGACCAAGTAACTGCCTTTGAAAACCGAAATGTCTGTTTATCTCGAGAATAAGATTTTTTTCACCTGTTCGTTGTTCGAAGGTTAACAAAAGGTGTATTTGCGCAAATGCATTCAAAACCCAATCACCTCTTTTCTGACGAAACATACTATCCATTTCAGATTATCAGTGGAAAGAAATGACCCCCTAATTTCTATAGAAGGTCGCTGTCCCTAGCGGGGCCTAGACTGGCTGAGGTGCTGTACATAATACCCAAATTCAGCGTTACTATCATTACGGTAAATGGTGGGAAGGTGATTAGTGTTGTCACATTGAACCGGGTCACTACCGAACTTTCGATTGTTCAATTCAACCTGATCGAAGGATCGGTAGATAAAATAACCGAATGGATACACATTCTGATGCAGAACGCTCAATTTCTGTATATCCCACACATAATTTGGAGAGTTTGTATTGCCATACTAAAAACAAAATATTAATACTAATAATAACATAAGTTAATAACTAGATCAGCCGCCAAAACAACATTCACCCACTATGACGGGCGTACCTCCTAGATTGCAAAAAGACGTCAGCGCCGTAGCCAGGCTAACCTATGGAGCCTTCGTGCTATACACAACGGCAAGACAAAAGTCAGTGCAACACCATTTTGGATTCGCTAAATGCAGAGTTCCAATTCAAGTCACATTACATCGGACTTTACCGCAAGGGATAAGTGTCGTCTTGCGTCTTCAGAAACCTGTGAATGAAGACGCAGCTAATAGTATTTCAAAGACAATTTCTACCAGTTCCTTATTCGGTGTTGACACCTTTGAAAACAAAAACTGTGCAAAGAACTATTTGACCGACATGTACAAAATCGAACAGGTCCCCATGAGAATCTGACCCGATAAGCCGGTCCTATCATTCGATATGCTCTTGCCAGGGTGGCTTGCTAAACACGCCGATCCATTTATATTAAGATTCACGCAATATTACCCATATTTGGCAGCCCGTGTAATAAACTCGCCATATTGCAACAATCACGAAGCATGTACGGTCATAAACATCATGATTAAGTCAAAGGATGGCATTTATTCATTGCATTATGCTAGGAATTTTTTTTTATTTCATTTACAATATATCCCGAGTGTCAAGTATTCTAACCTAAACGTTCGACCTAACGTTATCTAATTTAGGCCTTAAATAAAACTAAAATAGAAAACTGAAATAAAAAAAAATTCCGGCACCACGAGTGGTATAGGGAGTGAGAGAAGGGAGTGCAGTCACTCATGGAAGCTACGCTTCGCATCTGGTCTCCCACAACCAGCGTGGCTTACTGCTATGGAGAGAATCTGCCTAGTTTTCCCATTCAATTTCACTCCACATTTAACAAGGAATTTACAATAGTCTGCCTCATAACTCACTTTTAATTTTGGACGATTTATTACACGATTTGTCAGTCAATCTAATTAATAACGTTATTCTAAAGGGCACTAACCACAGAGGTATATCAGTAATTAATGTGGTTCACAACCTGTTCTTTAAAACACTAAGGACAATTTCACTAAACACCCAGTACTTTTTCTCTTTAAATCCAGTGGGGACTTGGGCCAAGTGCTGGATAGCAAATCAGAGAAAATAAAGACTTCACAACATCCATACACAAAAATTCCACCAAGTAACCTTACAACCTTACCTTGCTGCCCATGATGATGCCCGTTTCATCAGGTCGAGGCACTACTGTAGGATTGTCTGGTCCTGGAAGCCTGGGGTGACAGTCTCCGGCCCCCCCCCCCATGACAGCTGATGCTTCCAGTTTAGCATCTGATGTAGCTCGAGTCTAATTCAGAGAAGTCTTTCTTCAGATTCATACTATTTAAGAGGAATCCTTTTTGCAGTTGGTACTGAGAGGCAGGAGTTTGGTTCCATAACCGCCTTCTTTGGTAGGACTTTTGCTTCCTTTTATATAATACTTCTCTTCTAATGCGTTGCAGCTTGTAGGTCCAAAAAAATGCCATTTCCCCCTGTCATGACATGGGAGTTCCTTTTCTATCACAATGAATCCACCATCTAGGAAGGAATAGAAGAGCACGCTAGACTGTGGTAGCAGGTTGGCAGTCTGCGGCATATCTTCCACATTCACCAATGTGGATTTCGGCAGGTCTTCCAGGTTGCCTGGGGACTGTGTTGGTCTTGCTTTGAAAAACTGATGAGGAAGGTAATAATTTACCTTCTTGAACATATTTTCTAATTTTTTTTCGATATTAACAGACTAAGCTTCCTTAACGCCATGGACCGAATCTGGTACCAGCCGATTCATAATCTCTTTCGCTGCTTGAGGCGTGGAATCCCTTCCTTTGTTCCGATTTCGTTTCATACTAGAGTGCGAATAGGAGTGTTGTTCCTCAGTGGTGGATTTGGACTGGTGGGCATGGTAGGTTTAGCGCATTATCAGAGGAATGCCGAGCCAGTTGCCAGTAGATCCAAGGTGGCACCAGAACTTCCCAAATTGGAGATGGGGGTGCTGCTACTTTTGTAAAGATATGACTGGATCCACCACAGTTGTTCCTACAATCTCCTTTTGTCTGTGGGAAATCCCGGCTGTGGGAATCCCGATTGCCAATGCTAGTTCCACCTGTGTCCTCAGGTGAAGTTCTCTTCGGAATCAGATATCTGGACTCCCTAGACATGTTCACTGTTTACTAATGACTGTCTTTTGGAGACTGGCGACTGTCCCTGGAGGTGCCCCTGGATCATTGAAAATGAAAACTGTCTTTCGGAGACTGGCGACTATCTTTAGGAGACCACTCCTGTCTGTGGGAGACTGACGACAGTTTATAATGTTTAGTAGCCTCATTCAGTGCTGATCTGTAGCCTGACGGGGGTCTCCCTTAGTTTTGATGCTTTCTTCCAATGTCTGCCGGCTCAGACTTCGGAGAGGCTGAACATTACCCAAATTCTCCAATGATGACGTTGCGGAAGGGAGAGACTCATAGTAATTCAGTTTTCTGAGATTGAAATTGAATTCTGTAATTCCTTCATCATGGTTTTCATATTCCCCAGCATCAGCTTCGGTATAAGGGAAAATCCATAGTCACTTGTGGAGAGGCGGCGACTGACGGCAGGGTAATGGCAGAATTTCCACAGCTGAAATCTTTGTTTATTACTTCTCCGAAAAGGAAATTCTCGGGGAGTACTTCAAGAATTAAACGATCACCCCATGATGCACATTTACCTCTCGATTCAGCTTATGTTGACGCTTTCTTTTCGGTCAGATTTCCTCTACGAGCTAAGAAAGCCTTTCACCTAGTTTATTGTATGCATTCACATTTTAACATGTCGAAATAACATTTTCGGCAGCGTCAACACGGGTTTCAAGCATTCAATGAAATCCGCAAGGGCTGAACACAACTTCTTTCCCATTCAGAGATAATGAAAGGTACAGGGAACAAGGAAAAAATTAAAATCAAACGAACACACACAGGCAACCAGGTTAACCCGTTGCCTGCCCAACGAAAAAGTGAAAACATGGTCGCCCCAATACCATGAGCACGATTGCGCCTGGGGGCAAGCTAACCAATGAGCCAATCTCTTCCAGCGAAACAGGAAAAAACTAAAAGACGAGCATTTTTTAACCTTCATGAAAACAGTAATTATGTTTTCAACCCTGTAGTCTAACTTAGTACTTATGTCGTATGGTGTTTTTTTTCCGACTGATGTCATTATCCAAGTTTGGTTGAGTTCCACCTCATAAAAATTTAACTGTATTATAATCTGACTCGTAAAGTGTATCGGTTGTCATAATCAGTCGCACATTTGTAATTTAATAAATTAAACAAAAAAAAATACTTGCTGGAAAACTTGAGTTTATGCAAAATACACATTGTTATTTACGTCACGAAATACACATGAAATTCATGTCAGCTTTTTTAAAAACTAGGGTTGAAACTAAACACTAATTTACTTTAGACTAACAAGCGTATTTTGTGACGATTAGTTGGAAATTATTTCTTGCTGAGCTGGTTAAGGGTAAAGTACGAAAACGGTCCTACGTACGAAGTCATTTTGTACGCCATTTTTTTTTAATGAGGGGAAGTAGCGGAAGATGGAAATAACTTTTCGTTCCCCACCCCCAACCCCCCACCACAGAGAAGTTGGGCATAGTAACGAAAAATGCATTTCACAGGTAATAGAAGTTTTTTTCAGGGATCATTCCTAATATATTTCTTAATTTAATCTTAAAATTGAAGACTTAAGTTCTTGTAGTTGAAGAATCCATGCAATGGTAAAATGATAAAAAAAAAATTCCTGTACAGGTAGCCCTCCCCCCCCCCAAAAAAAAAAACACCTTCCGAAACAATACCCGCATTTTTTTTTCTTGCCTATTCTTTAATTTTAATTCTGCATAGGTTTTAATTAACTTTTATCTATACACAAAAATTATCCACCCATTGAAAACTGACACCGGAATTAACCAAATTAGTTAATTACGCTCATTTTCATGTCCAAAACACTCGCACTGTCTGGCAAATTTTTGACTTGGGAATCCTGCTGTCTTCATCAGCCCTCCAAAGACTTGGGAGTCTCTGATCACATAATCTGCTGTTCGTTTTGGTCGAATTAAAAAATGGCGCCTCAAAAAATTTTAAAACAAATTTAGGACATGAGGAAAGTCGCCTATGGTAGGTATATGTAGGTTTATGGAAAATGTTTTATTTTTTACAGTTTAGCGTAATGAGTAGCATAACGTGTTTTGTAGAAATTACTATTTTCACATACGTTTCAATCGGATATTTGTTAGGCTAGTACATTTTTTAAATAAAATATTATTGTTTATACTTATTCCCTCACAAAAGCCTAACACTAGGCTAAATAAAAAAAAAACTTAGTCAGCACGTTTTTTAATCCTTCCCCTCATCTCACTCGTGGTATCCTGCCATCCAACAGTAGCCAATTCACACTTACTCCATGTTGAGTTTATTTTGATGCGATGGAAAACGGCTGCCTCACGTGACATCATTGAGCCAAACCAGAAGTGAAAGCATGGCAACACATGCCCAAATCCAAGTGTCCCTCCATGCCTAAGTTCCATGGTTTTTTAGCGCTACGCGTGCAAAAAAGGATACATCGTTACTACACTAGCATATAAAAGCTTGAAATAAAATACGGTCAAGTAAAGAACAGTTTACTGTAACAAATGTTAGTAAATACAGTGACTCGGATTCAACAACAAAAGTTACACAAAGTTCATGTCTCGAATACATCAGAATCTCTGTACATTAAATCTTAATTGAGACTTCAACAATCCAGCAATGTACACTAGAAACTAAATTTTAGTACATATTGTACAACAAAAATAGAACCTAATAAATATATATCAAGACCTATTTTTACGTAAAAATACAATAAGCTAGAAGTTTCAGCATAAACCAAAATTCATTCGACGGCTTTTTTTAAACTAAATTACTGTTACTATACAAAGTATTTACTTATGTAAACATCATAGATAAAGTTAGCTCTATGCCGTTTCTTGTATGTTCGGCCTTCTTTTAGGCACTTGCAAAGGAGTAGCTTTCAATCAGTATGCAGTAAGTATTGCTGACTAAAACCATCAAGTTCAGATATCACGTAGCCAGCCTTATTGCGCAATTTCTTAGATGAACTGGCAGTTTCTTCGAGCTTCTGAATTTCGCGTTCCAGCTGGAAAATTTCAGAATCCATTTCATGTTTGGCTTCGTCGACCAAGTGACATAGGCGAGCAAATGTGCTAGACAACTCTTGTTGCACTTGGTGGCTACAGTTGGCACTGGTCAAATCAACAATCAGGCGCAACTTCCGTGTCGCATGCTGAACGTATTGCCTCTTAAACGTGCGCTCCTTGGCCTTGTTAGTCCACGTAAGTCGTTCATAGAGATAGAGTAAACTGTAGATGCTGCCCGTCAGGATGATGACACGCCAACCAATAGCTCGCATCAACACTCCGCCGAGCACAATAACACCTACAGCACCCTGCGACCCCACAGACGCTACAGCAAACTTAGAAAGCCAAGACAGATCTTCCGCACCTGCTAACACAACACGATCTGTCGGAGTAATAGGGGGAGTCGTCGTTACAACATTAGGGCGAGGAACGGGTTCGGCATAACCCAGGAAGGTGAGCTTGGTGCCATGCTGTCCCATGAAACGGTGTATAATACTTCTGATTCCTAAAGAGAAGCGAAATTCAATATCCTCTTGGAAATCTGCGCAGAGATTGTCGCAGTTCAGTCGATACAAGACTTCAAAATCGCGGCGTGGGAGGACGTTTAATGTCTGGTTCTTGCGTTCGGGTGGCAACAGTTGAGCCATTCGTTCGGTCATCTCTTTCTGCGTGCTTTCCATCGAAAGAGCAAGAGCAGTCGACAGTCGGCCTCGAAGATTGCTTCCCAATCCCTGTTCAACATGGCCGTGGAGCTCCTTTTTGTACACGTTCAGAACAAGGCTGTCGGGGTGAAACGGGCTGTTGAATTCGTCGACTAGCACCGAAAGGCGGCGAATCTCTTCGTTAAGCGCGCTCGCAACTTTTTGTTCGACTTCTTCTACCATTTGGCTAATCTTGTCCTTCATCTCATGCGTCAGCAGTAAAAGCTGTTTGTCAGTATAATCTAGGCAATCACAAAGTTCCTTATGGCTTTTCTTCTTTTGCTCCCGAAATATCTGTGCTTGTTCATACACTTTGTCCATAATTGATCTTAAGCCGCTGCATATGCTTTTGCCGCGTTGTGTGTGCTGTTCAAATTTGGTCTTCACGGCAGACTTCGAAATGCATTCCTCAAATTTCCTCTCGAAGTCTTGAAACTCAAAATAGCGGGCCTGAAACCCGTCGGCGAGCGCGCCGGTCAATGGTGGTTGCCCCTTCTGCTGAGCGAGGCGTCCCTGTAACACTTCCTTGGCCGACACGAAAAACACGCGGTTCTCGGCCTGTTGACGTGTAACAACATTCAATTCATCAACCAGGAAGCTGATGTTTCGGTCCAGATGTTGCTTTCGGACCATCTCGAGGAATTCAGGTTCTGAAGCAGATGCGTCCCATCGGTTGTTAAGGATGAAAATGTTTGGCTTGGAAAGGCGGGCGCTAACTTTGTGGAAGAAGTTTTTCTCAGTCACCATAAGAGTCGACTCGGCGTTGGCTACCAGAACAAAAACATCAGCATCTAGGCAGTGTTTGTCAATCCATTCGTCCAGGTTGGGCGAGACGTCAATTCCGGGACTATCGACCAATACAACATCGTCTCTCAGCATCGGGCATTTATCCTTGGGCCAGAAAATGCGCACCAAGGCACTCTCACTTAGTTTTTCCGAACACAGGGCGTGCCCAAGCTGCCCGACGGACTGCACGTTTCTTTTCTCCTCCGAGTCTTCAGTCACAAGATACGCCTCGTCTGTGTCCGAACCCTCCACTTGCAAAAAGCAATTTGTGGTATGCCCAATGCCACTCGGCAGGATCTTATCCTGAAGCATGGCATTGATGACAGTACTCTTGCCATTGCTGGTTCGCCCGAAGAACGCCACTTTCATGTGGTCGCGTGTCAAGACTTCGCAAATTCCTGTTATCTTTCCATGAAATGTAGCGGCTTCTTGAATGAGTTCGCGATTCACAACTGGGGGGTCAGAAGAGAGACTGTTGAGAAATGTAATGCTTTCTGAGACATATTGTGAAATGTCGCCGAAAATGTCGTTTATCTTCCTTTTAGCGAGCACGAATATTTTCAGCGGTGATGAAGATGTAGGTGAATCGCGCTTCAACCGGCCGTCGTCTCCATTCCCACCAGATTTGACCGGCATGGCAGCGACGGAGGCAGGACCAGGATCCATCATGGAGATGGATCTGTTTAAGAAGCCAGACATTTTTTCATTGGATGTAAGTTCTGATGTACCATATACTAGGCCTATTCGTTGCAAATCCCACTTGCGTCGCCAAAATGGGGCAGGTCGGTCTTCCTTCTTTTTGGCTGATCCTTGCTTCACAAAGACTGAAATGAAACAAAATGACAAACAAGATCACTAAACAACAAATCAAAGGTTAAAATTATTTGCTAACAAAACTGTTTGAAGTTTAAACCTTCGAAAACATTTTTAAACAGGATTAACTGAGGTGGAAAAATGCTTGTTACAGGGTTTTTTGTTTTAAGAGTAATCTTTTAATGATGTTTTTACTACAGCTAGGGTTAGACACAGGTTGCCTAATTTTCAGCCAATTCTTTTCTGGCCACAAAATTATACAGAAACACTGTTACACTTTACCTAACAGTCCTTCAAACCTTTTGTGGTTTAGAGCGAATTTTCGACAGTTTGTATTTTGGTTTTCCACAATCTCCTGTCTTCGTCAAGCCGATTTGTCTACGAACTTTTTCCAAGCAAATTTTTCGTAGACAAATTGGCCTAACGAAGACAGGAGATTTTGGTAAACTAAAATACAAACTGTTGAAAATTCTCCCTAAACCACGCGTGGTTTGAAGGACTGTTTGGTAAAGTGTAACAGTGTTTCTTTATAATTTGAATTGTACCAAGTAAAATGAGCCTATCGGCCTTTAAAATGGCCACAAAAAATAACTGAAAAACGTACTTGGGCAAGTAACATTGCAAAGATAGGAAGTTGTGAAATTTTTGAGTCTTTAATAATTTTAAACAATATGAACATGTGTGCTGGTAAGGTAACACTGTACAAACATTTCTTTGCTACTAGATTGGGTGTTGGGAGCAGTTCTTGCAGACTTTTCTGTATAATTTTTTCAGGGATAGTGACACGTGCGGCAAAGTAAATGGCATGGCAGAAACAGCATTTATTAATTAATAAATTAATATTTCTCTTGAATGCACTGCCTCCTGTTTCACCCGTGCTTTGCCAGAGCAGTGGCGGGCCCAGACGGGCGCAGTGGTTGATCTACATTTCTGTTCGTTGAAGGGCATTTTTCACATCATCTGCTATTTTTTCCCCTTACAATTATCCTACCCCCCCCCCCTTCCAACAAAAAGTAGTTCCAATGCAAACCACACAATATTTTTGTTCCATATGCTCCACCACGTTCAAAATACACAAAAAAAAACATTCGATTCCTAGGTAAATAGCCACTAGTAACTTTTATTCAGATCTTTTACTACACGAAACGTGAAAGATTTTTTGAAAAAAAAACACCATTAAGAATGCACAATTTCAAAATTAAGATACCAAATAGCATAGTATCATACTTTTCGACAAGACTGCATGCACGCTAGTTTCATCAGGCACGCTCTGTCCTACACTTGTTGCTGCTCACACAGTTTGAATTGTGCAGTCGAAAATTTGCAAGATAATGTGCTGTTTGGCATCTTCAGTTTGAAATTATGCGTTCTTAGTGACTGTTCTTTTTCATGCAATCTTTCATGTTTTAAAATTTTTAAAACTGTCCGTTTAAAATTTATGATTATACCAGAGAACTTGTTCTCGCAGGAGAATCGAAGTTTCTCAGAGTAGAATCCGATGAAGATGTGTTACCTAGTGGGATGTCCCTCTCACCTACCGACACCTTTTACTCCTTCATTTGCATACAATTTTCCCTTATGCAATTTTTAAAGCAACCCCCGCTTCCCTGCGTCACTTCTGGTCTCCCTCCCCGTTTCCTTCCTCACGTCTAGTCTCCACTGCCTTCAGCCGACTGGTACCTCTTAACCTGTGCCAGCAGAGGTGGGTGGGAAGTGAAGCTAACACAGCTTCGTCTTCGTAGAATCAATTCTCATTCAAAGAATAACTCCTCGCTGTGTTACCAAGTGGGACAACTTCACATTGATGGCGCAGCACCAGCCACTTACCAGGAATGTTACAGCAGACCCTTCAGCTGTAACAGCTGTCCTGCCACACCCTGGCGCCAGTTCTGATAGTGCTAGCGGAATACGGATGGCGATGCCCAGTTCGCCTTGGCCATAAACTGTGACGGGGAGGCCCCACAACCCTCTGCCGTTGACGCAACCACTGATCGCACCGAGTTTGCTCTGAACTGTGCCACGTCTATGCCTGTCTCCTGCAATGTGGAACAGAGCCACCGAGCCACATTGTCTGAGACGACAGCGGCCTGTGTGGTTTCACGTAGGATAGCAACAGACACTCCGGCCTGTGACCCGTGGATGCTGCCTCTGCATCCCGTAGAGGCATTGTCCGTCTCATGTACGACCGCAAACACCGCAAAGCGTCCAAGCCCCGTCCTCGTTGCGATGCAGCCGCAGGAACAGGACAGGACTGGCCGTCTTATGGAGCCGTACGACGAATACCGGCTCACCCTTCTCAATATCGCACTCCTGCATACTAAGGCTGGCAAACTCACTTGCCCTGTTCCTTTGCATTAAAAGCCAGGAGCATGCAGATCTTAAGGGCCAGGGTTTTTAACGACAAATATCTCGGCGGATGCCAGGTTCTTAACAACCTGGCAACCACTGCCAAATCTCAGATGCACACATGGCGGGGCACTGGGGGTCGCAAATGGAACACGCCTTTTACCAATGGATGACCCTACTGACGCCTACAATACCACCCCTGGTGGAAACGCCCCAAGGCCGCAACATACCCACACAAAGTACTACATGCTAAGCCTGTGGAAAATAGTTCTTCCAAAAAATTAAAACACGTCTCAATCGAGGCTGCTCTAGGCAGAATCCCCCTCTCTGCACACCATTGCACCCAACGAGTCCACTTACCCTCATATAATTTCTGCCACATCCGCGTCCACTATCTTCCTAGCCAGCGCTGATCACGTCTTCCCTGGGACTTACAGCAAAACTCTCGCCGCCGATCGGCCACTGTCCACTTGCTAACAACTCCCCTGGGAAATGTCATTGTCCAACACTGGTACTGCACCACATGGCAACGCCGTTTTTTTTTTTTACAAACGAAAAAACACCCGTTGACGCCTTGGCAGCGGCGGGGACCACCTCTTCATTATTACCACTAATACTAATCTCTTGGCTGCCTAGCCCGTCTTCCACAGGCTCCCCTCCGAAATGGCCGCTGAAACTGAGGCTCCGCTCTTCTCTGACCCGGCATAGCCTCTTTTACTGTCGCCACGTCCTGTTGCATCTGACCTAGCAATATGCTTAGCGGCGCCCCAAACAACTCCGATAGCATAGGTTGTCAAGCATTCAGCTCTGGCCCGAGTTGTTCCGAAAAGGCTACCTGTAATCGATTACGCCGTACCTCACAGACGACAGGGCCTGTATTTGTAAAGTCGTAGCGTCGACAATCACTTGCAACAGCTGTGATTGTTGCGTAGAAGAGAAGTCCACCGGCTTCATCGCACAAAACTGTAGTATCCTGAGCAGAGGCAACAGAACCAACACAAAGTTCGCTTGCATTTTTGCCATGGCCACATCGACGAATTCCAGCTTTTGATCTGCAATCCGCGCCAACAACGGCATGCGCGGTGGCTTCCTGCACCAAGCCATCTACCACATCACGAACTGAAATGGAATCTCATTCCACCTGCATTAGCCACACATCCTTGTGTTTCTCCCACCAATCTGTATTAATAGGCTCCATATTCCACACTGGACGTTTTAGCACAACGGCATCGGGCAACGATGGCAGTCTTCCGATTTCAACTCCCGGAATCAAAATTCCCGCCATAGCCATATTTACATCAATGTTCCAACCACTCATCGCCTGCTACACGGACTCTACCATTCTGCCAATTCTCCTCCGATCCAATTTCACAACGTCATTCTCCATCAAAATCTGACCCAACAACGTCAGCACCTCGAGCCGAGTTAAACCCTAGCGGCACATGCCACATTCATTTATTTTGAAACGAATCATAATTTCCGTAATTTTCATAATACGCCTCGCTCCTACTGTAGACGGTATTATCATTATTAGGGTAAACAAATGCCTTGTTCTTTTGACGGTATTATCGGCTCAATGCACAACTCAAACTCGCCTTCCCTCGGATGGAATTCAGCACACCTTGGAGACGCATTTCCGGATCGTCATTCCTCGTCTGACGAAACTCACTACTCAATATTGTTTGCCTTAATGCACCTTGCATCGCCTTACCTATTACCGCTGGCAATCCCGAAATTGAATCCGCCTGGCTGTGCCACGGTCCACCTTCTTCTTAGGCCTAACGCCGCCATCTTGAATGTTTTCCGTTGTTTTCTTCACTACATCCAGGCCAATAATTCCGCCATCCGTTGGATAATCCACCCGCATGTGACTTTGCTTTGTTTCCTTTAGCCATCACTACAATTGTAGGTTAGTCCACGCAAGAAGCAGCTTTTAGTACAACAATCCCCGTTTTCACTACCCGAAAAGATACACGACGATTTGCCGTTACGACGGCAAGAGAGACAGTGGAGACTAGACGCGAGGAGGGAAGCGGGGGGGGGGGGGCTGAAAGTGACGCAGGGAAGCAGGGGTTGCTTTAAAAATTGCATAAATTAAAGGGAAATTGTATGCAAATGAAGGAGTAAAAGGTGCCGGTAGGTGAGAGGGCATCCATTTTTGTTTGAAAACACAATAATTCTTTTGGTAATTTATGAAAAGTATATGGTATATAATATCCTTTATTTCTTAATCCATATTTGTTGTACCATTTCGGTATTAAAAATCTTTTGTGTTGTTCCGAGTTTTATCCCTTTTCAGCATTATAATTTTTATGTTTATTTATGAAGTAGTTTTTCATTATTATAATATAATCTCTCAATTTATCCACTCTTAAAATTTCATTTTGAAGGAATAATTCTTTTGTTGTAATACTGTTGTTTCCAAATAAAACTTTGACAATTTTAATTTGTATCTTTTGTATAGCCTATCAATCAGGTATTCCGTTGCAAAACCATATGTCTCAACACCATATCTAATAATACTAGCGACCCATGCATCATATAAGAGTTTCTTATTATGTGTGTTTAAAAATTTCTTAATTTATACAATTTCGCTAAGATACCTCTTAATTTATCGATAATTTGCTTAATGTGTAATTTAAAGTTCCAATGTTCATCTATCATAAGACCCAAATATTTAGTATATTTAGTAATTCCCAATGTTGTACAAGTTTCTAAACAATCTGAGTTAGCTTTTTCCATCTTTTTGATAAATTTACAATTTTCACCATGTACAATAATATTTTTCAGTGAAGTAACATTCATTTTTGGAGCAGTAAAATTCATACGCATAGTTTTTTCCTCACTGATGTACATTTCATTTTCCAAAAACCATCCATTTATTAGATCGAAATCATCCTGTAAATTTGTAGCATTTCTTCCTGACAGTGGTTTATAGAGAACGTACACGTCAACCGCAAAAAGGTATAGAGTTGTTTTATCTGCACAGCATTGTATATCGTTGGTATATATTAGGAATAGCATTGGCCCTAAAACAGACCCCTGTGGTACTCCATTACAATGTATATCAAAAAGTTCACTGTGCTTATCTTTTAAACTAACTAGCGCCTTTCTGTTTTTTAAATAACTTTTAATAATTTCATAAATTTCCCCCCTAATTCCCAGTTCTGTACACTTTTGTAACAAAATTTTGGTTTCAAAGGTATCGAAGGCTTTTCGTAGATCAATAAAAACAGCTCCTACACATTTACTGTCGTTTAACGCCTTAATAATATCTTCATTTCACTCCTTAATAATAATAATTTATTTCAGTATACAGTGTAGTATGGTACAGCAATTAAGCATGTACATGCACGAAGCTACATGGCTTGTTAAGTGCACTGAAATATCAAATAATTACAAATAACAACAAAATATGTACATATTTTCATTAATCAGTTAATTCATACATGGTAGTTTTCAATTATAGTATTATAACAAGGTTAAAAGCCAATTTTTTATAATCCTTTTAATATTCCCTCAATTTATTCGCTTTCTAATCTTAAAGGGTATCTCATTAAGGATTGTTGGAATGGCAAATTCCAGGCATCTTTTGCCATATGAATTTCTCCATGTTGGTACTTGCAAGCGGAAAAGTTTCGACACTCTCTGTATGTTTTCTTTTGATAAGTAATGTCATAATAGGAGTTCACAACAGTAGTGGTGCCAGCCAATTCCAGATAGGGGGGCAATGATTCCCCGACAGGGAGGCAAAGAAAACGAACATTTTTTGTTTATATTTGTACTACTTCAGCAGGGGCCCGCCAATACCAGTTAGGGGGTGTGGGGGGGGGCGCTGTAAGCTCCCCCATGCTGGGGGTCCCCCGGAAGCTGAAGCATTTTACGCTATTTGAGGACCTATTTTGGGTTTTCCGAGACACGTTTGCACCACATTGTTAAGCAAATGTCGGATGTTTTTCGTAAACATTCTTTAGCACGAGAGGTCGTAAAAACCTAATTGTGACCAAAATTCTGGTTTTTTTACACATTTTATTTACAAATTAAATTAACTGATGAATTAAATTTTTTTTAAATATTAGTAAATTAACGTTAACACTGAATAAGTTAGATTTGAAAAATATTTAACCATAGCAAGAACACACAGTTGGCCGTCATTCGTGTTGTGCGTTGGGCTTTTAAAATCGAGCCTTCCCCTTTTAGAAATAACTGGCAAGACATTGGCATCCCAAACGTGTCTCATAACTAAGATGCCTGTCAAATCAAGTAGTTGACGGGCTAACGCACCAAATCAATTTTCAGTTTAGCCACTGTACTGTACACGATTTTCGCTTAGTTCACTGGTATCACGAATTCAAATGACGAAAACTTAACTAGAATCCTTAACAACTTTTGTTTTGTACCTATTTAGTTAACGTTTCTGCATTAACTACGACAGCTCTTAAATATGGAGGTGATGAGAACTACTGAAGCAAAACGGCAAACTCTATTTTGAGCGTTTCCTTTACGAATTTTATGTCGTCCTGTGGACTGTCTTCCGGCTGTTCCCCGACGACAATCTCGGTTACTCCCCAATCAATACTTCACACTTCAATACTTACTTCACAGTCAATCTCAATTTGAACAATTTATTAAAGCTTAAAAGATTGTATTTATTTCATATGTCTTTTGTCGATATGTTTTGTGAATTTCCAAAAAGAGCTTTAGTTGCTTTTTTAGAGTTTTCTGAAGTCTTTCAATATAGTTTTCAGTAGATCCAAAAATGGTAAATGCGTAACGTACTTGAGAGAATATCCATGACTCGCATAGAATTTTTTTCAATTTCGATGCCAAAAGTTTTATTTATTAGGAAAAAAGTAGGAATAATTTTACGTAAATTTTTCTTTAGTTTCAATGAGCGAATAAAATTTCTAATTTTCGTCAATTAAGATTCCCAAGTAACGCAATGATGCAACTTGCTTAATCTGTGGGCATTTGTCACAAATGAGATTATTCAAACAGTTTTCATTGTGCGAGTAAATTATACATTTTTTCTTTTCAGTATGTGAGGTCGCCACCTGCAAAAAATGTGTTTTCTCGTTATTAATAAATAATTCATTATTGTGTAGATAGCGATTCAGATTATTAGAGCCATTTTGTAGATTTAAGATAAATTTTTCTTGTTTCTTATTCATTGAAATCATAAGAATATCATCAGCATAAAGGGTAACTTTACAATGAAATTTCTTCAAGCAAGTCGTTTATGTAAATTATGAAGAGTAGAGGACCAAGAATTGATCCCTGTGGAACCCCGTATTGAACGATGTTCCAATCACTTTGAGAATCTGCAATTTTTACTGCACTGTCTTATGCATATAATTTGCCAAAGTGTGAAGCATTTTTCCTCTAATGCCAATATTCGATAATTTATTCTACAAAATTTTCTTATCGATAGTATCGAAAGCTTTTTTAGATCAATTGAAGTAACACCAACACGTTTACTTTTATTCAGTGCATTCAAATATAGTGGATTACATTGAGTGCATTTAAAGTTCCAATTCCCTTTCTAAATCCAAACTGATTTTTATTTAAAAGTTGAAATTTGTTTAGAAATTTGTTAATACAGTTCTCAAAACATTTCTTAATAAATTTTATTAAGAACAGGAAGCAAGGCAATTGGTTGATAGTTACTGTAGATTTTTTTCCACTTTTTTTTATAAATTGGTCTTATTGTCTGTTTTTTTAAGTTCGTCAGGCCAAATTTCAGTGTCAATGATGGCATCTATTACAATTTTCATAAATTCAGCAGTCTGTTCCATTCTATTGGCAAAATGTTTATTTGATTCAAAGTATGTTTTATAAAAGTTAGCTTTAGCATTATTCACTTAATTGGCGACATTTTTTTAAGGCTTTTATATTCTTCAATTAGTTTTATGTTAGGTTGTTTAAGCTTAGCTATAAAACGCCAAAGTTTATTTTATTTATTGAAGAGTTCCAGTAGATCATGAGTCATCCACTCATGTCTACACATATTTCCCTTTTTTTAATTCTTTCCTTTTTTTGTGTGTTACAGTGTTATGTTATTTTATATATATTTCTTACAACAGCATCAATTTCTTTGTAAATATCATTTGGGTTTCTCATGTACTGTAAATATCACCAAGAAGGATAAAATTAATGTCCTTTTTAACACTATTAATATATATATATATATATATATATATATATATATATATATAT
>JAHWFP010001530.1:125529-153327 GCA_023313725.1 Lithobius niger | reverse complement strand
AAAAGTTGATTGTTGATGGGTAAAATGAAGTTTGCTAAGTTAGTTGTTTAGTTTCGTTGTTGTTTGGAGTTGATGTATTTTGATAGAGCGTATGACTGCGGGTCACGGCTCCGGGCAATAAATTGAATTGAATTGAAGTTTGAGGTTGGTTGGGGCGTACGGTCTTGGAAAAAGGCGTCGAATAAATGCTTTGAAAAGCGCCGAGCGCCGCTTTGCAAGTTACGTCTGTGGCCAGCACGTCTGCAGCTGATGTGAACGTGATGGAGTTAAATGAGACGTCGACGGAGAGTCGGGGAATTGAAGATGATGTCAGTGGAAGACAAACACCGCCAGCAAAGTGGAGGAGAGGCGGGAAGAGGCATAAAACTACGGATCAGCACAAAGTGGCTGCGGAAGTTGAGTCAACGAGCCGGCAGGGGAATGAGATGGTTACAGGTGAGGTTGTGCAAACTATGATGGAGTTGAGTCAAGACCAAGACTATGAGCACCCGTGTACAGATACAGAAAAGCAGCACAAAACGGAATCAGAATCTCTTGTGGAAGCAGTTCCTTTGGTAGCTGCCAGTGCGCCATCTAACCTAACTCAAGTGCTACCTCCTAACCTAACTTTTGAGGCTAATGCTTCAGCGAGTAACAGCTTGAGTGTAAGCGTAAGTCAGATTGAAGATTATGGGGATTGTTTTCAGTCGTCTGGGGGGAACGGGATTGGGTAGGTGTTGATAGAATGTGTTTTCTGTAGAAACCTGACCAGCGTTTGCGGCATATAGCATAGCAACATGGAACGCAAGGGGCATACAGAAAAAGTTGGAAGAGGTTGAACAGCTTTTGCGCCATCTGGAAATTTTAGGAGTGCAGGAAGCAACCAATATGCATGGCTTCTGTGCGGCGGCGTTGCGGGCCAATTTTGTATACTCGGGTTTGAAAGTTGGGGTCTTTGTGAAGTGACAAACCCTACTAACCCTATTAACCATTTGTACTCACCAAGCACATAGATGGCATTGATGTGACTGCCATTAGAGCTTGGATGCGGGGGGGCGGGCGGCGCAGTGGGTTAGTTTAGTATTTCTTCACGCTATGGGAAATCCGTCCACTAATGAATGGTGTTCGTGGTTTAATCAATTTCCTCAGCCGTGCATTATTGATGGTGACTTTAATGGTCACCATTATGACTAGGGGGGGGGGGATTGAAGCTTAATGGCGCGTCGACAACTTGGTCATTAGCGCCAACCTCAGTCACAGTGCAGTGGTCCGGGTTGCCACTGCACCACACATTACAGAGATGTCATCCAAACCCCTAATCTAAATCTTGCCATACATCTGTCCCTCCTGCAAAAATTGAAAAACACCGGACAGGAGGACAGACTTATCGCCCAACTGACGCGCAATGTCATGCGGAAGATGGAACCGACGACGAACACCATCAAGATGGCGACAATCAACAAGTAAGTGCCGGACCGTAAGTGGCCGTCGACACCAAGAACATTCAGGAGGGTCAACCCCCCGCAAAAGGAAACAGTGAGTAAGTCGGGTGTGACCAATTCGCAAACGGGCCAACACAACCTCCTCACGGCGACTGCGGCGACACGCCGAGTGCCACTCCTCGACAGTGCCTTTAATGGCCCGTAACTTATTACCGTCCTGTCTGTCCCACAAGGTTTGCCAAAAAGCGTGTAACCTCAGACGCAGAGTTGGAAAGGCATCTGAGGGAACAAGGCTGAGATCCCTACCGAGAGGGCCAGAAAGGGCCCCTTTCGCAGCAGAATCAGCTTGTTCATTCCCTGCAATCCCAACATAGCCCGGGATCCAGCAGAAAAGCACGGTTTTCCGCTGGCCAGGCAAGCGGGAAAGCAAAGCTTGGACACGTTGTGTCAAGGGGTTCCGAGGATTGTAATTCGCCAAGGACTCCAGGGCACTCATGGAATCACTAAAGACAATGAAATGCATGCCCTGAAGGTCAAGGATCCATTCCACCGCCAAACCAAGAGCCAAAAGCTCTGCAGAGAACACAGAATAGCCTGATGGAAGGCGATGGGCAACCGTTACACCCTTACACACACAAGCACACGCCACGCCAACGTCGGACTTCGACCCATCAGTAAACAGGCGCTGATAACCGGCGTACTGAGAACTCAGCCGCCGGAACTCCTGTAAGTACCTTGCTGGTAGAGTGGAACCCTTCGGGAGGGACGCCAGATCAAAAATGAAAATGCCACTTGGGACAAGCCAAGGGGCCACTGGCATCCCCCCAAGCCTCAAGACGGTGGGCATTTCAAAGGCTATCTCCTGACAGGACTGCTGGAGCCTATCGCAGAAATCACCCTTACCCACCCTGCGTCTACCGACTCGCAAGTCTGGCCCAAAAACCATGGACCAAGCAGGACTGGATTCCACAGCACGTAAACGCACAGCATACTGAATGGCCAGCTTCCGGCGACGAATGGCCAAAGGTGGCTCCGAGGCCTCAGCATAGAGGCTGACCACTGGAGAAGTTCGAAATGCCCCAGTCGCCACACGCAGGCCACTGTGATGCACAGTGTCCAACACCTGGAGAGTCGAGTCACTAGCCGAACCATACACCATGCATGCATAATCAAGTTTGCTGCGGACAAGGGCTCTGTAGAGGCGCAACATGGCAGTGCGATCGGCACCCCATGAAGTGCCCGACAGAACCCGCAAGATGTTAAGTGCCCGCAAAGACTTGTCTTTAAGTTGGCGCAAGTGTGGAAGCCAAGATAACCTGGAATCGAACACCAGACCCAGGAAACGCACCTGTGGGACAACAGGAATCTGCGCCTGCCCCAAGTACAGGCAAGGATCTGGGTGCAGTGTTCGTTGGCGGCAAAAGTGAATGCACACAGTCTTGTCCGGAGAAAACCGGAAACCATTACTGACCGCCCAGGTCTGGACTTTGTTAATCGCCAGCTGTAGCTGCCGCTCGCAGGTCTGCATGCGAGCTGCCCGAAAGCGCAGGCCGAAGTCATCGACAAACAATGACTGGGGAACAGCAGCTTGCTGAGCAATGGGGTTGATCCCAATAGCAAACAAGATGACACTAAGAACCCCTCCTTGAGGCACACCATTCTCCAAGACAAACGGGCGGGAAAGAGTCGCCCCGACACGAACACGAAACGAACGGCCTGAGAGGTAGGCGGAAAGCAACAGTGGCATCCGTCCCCTCAAGCCACAGTTATAGAGATTACGGAGAATCCCATAACGCCAGGTCGTATCATAAGCCTTCTCCAAGTCAAAGAAAACCTGAACCAGATGTTGACGCAGGCGAAAAGCCTACCTCACATCCGATTCAAGGGCAACCAGATGATCGATGGTTGACCGAAAACGTCGAAAGCCACACTGGGACGCAGGTAAGAATCCGCGTGATTCCAGCACCCAGACCAACCTCTCACTGACCATCCGTTCCATAAGTTTACAGACACAGCTAGTCAGAGCGATTGGGCGATAACTGGAAGGAGCAGTAGGAGCAGTATGACTAGGGTTCAGTTCATGTTAACGTTAGAGGGCGGAGGTTGGCTAATGCGCTTGATAGGTCAGGTTTCAGTATATTACAGAACGGAACCCCAACCTTCGCCAGACGGCATAATGATTCAGTTCAGGAGTCTGTGCTGGATTTTTTTGTTTCTACTTCGTTCTTAGCTGCAGCGTTTGTATCTGACGATCAACGGAATAGTGATGTGCTGATGTACTGATGTGCTTCCCCTATGTGCTTCGTCCTGTGGAGGCAGGGGGGTGTTCGTCTATGCTACGGACGGGTGTGCAGCACCCAGTGGTGGGTAATGGGTGGTTTTCTGGGTGGATCAGCTTGTTTGCAGTAGGCGAGGGCAGCAATACCGTAGTAATTAAGACAGAAGGTTGCATCCTGTATGGTAGACACACGCTTGCACGGTTGCAGTGCGGAATAGGCATAGAGAACACCACTTCTGGAGACGATGCCCAAATGGATGTAGGTGGGTAGCCTACAAGAATGTAGCCAAGGAATCAGGGCTTGTGATCAAAAAGGAGAAGGAGGCCTACGCTACGTGACTTTGCACTCAGGTATGGTCTGCTGTGTCTTTAACGCAAGCTTGGCACGCATTACACCAGCAGGACTCGAAAGTTGAAATAACATGGGTATATGACATACGCATGGCAGCCACTGTACTGTGTAGTGAGAGCATGGCAAATACCTTCTATGAAAGGTTTGCCAGTGTCTATGCTCTCCCGAGTGGTGCACCTCTGCCCTCGTTTCCGGAGAACGTCCGATCTTGTGCTGGGGGTCAGCAGTGGCAACTTTTGGAGTATGAAGCAGAACTTTTGCGGTGTAAGAGTAGCAGTGCGTCAGGTGAGGACAGGGTGTCGTATGAGGATTTGAAGGGGCAGCCACTTGAGGCTAGACGTGAATTGTTGGCATTGTTCCAGCGCATTTTAGATGATGTGACTGCTCTGCCATCCTGGATGTATACCATATTGGTACCAGTGCTCAAGAGTGGCAGTGACAGATCAAGCATTGTCAATTATCGTCCAATAGCACTCTTGTCATGTGTTCGCAAGGTTTTCGAGCGAATGCTGATACAACGGCTGGGGTGGCACATGGACTATTTTGAGTGTTTGGCTCCTGCACAGTTTGCGTATAGACCCAACATGGGTGTGCAGGATGTCAAGATAGCAAGGCCGCATATGATACTGTATCGATTGCTTGGGTCAGAGCCTCCTTGATCAAAGTGGAGGTGCGCCCAAAATTGTCGCAGGCGATCATTGGCCTCTTGGGGGCACGTTGCTTTGTGACACGGGTAGGAGGGCATTGGTCATTTGAGGCGCGAAATGATCGTGGGCTCCCACAAGGGAACTGTCTTAGCCCGACGCTTTTCGTGATAGCTATTAACGATGTTCTGGTAGAGCTAGGGGAATCAGCAAACATTGTTTGTTATGCTGATAATGTGGCACTTTGGTTTGTGGGACAGGATCTGCAGCTTATGACCAAGCATGCCCACCGCTCACTTGATCTAGTTGTGCAACGGCTGACGCTAGTTGTAGGGGGGTAGGGATCCAACCGAAGCAGCAGGTCAAGGTTCTCCTTGAACTGACGGTTCTCCTTGAACTAACGGTTCTCCTTGAATTGAGTCAGCATGTCAGTCAGCTCCATGTGAAGGTGCAGGCACGAGCATTGGTACTGAAGGCTCTTGTGAAGCATGTGCCGGTGCAGCGTGGAGCCTTGCTAGTGACTTATCTGGCCTTTGTAAGGGCGAGTCTAGATTACCACCTACCATTCTTGTGTGTTGCACAACGACACATGAGGGCGCTTCAGGTGGCAGTTAACGAGTGTCTACGCATTGTGTCAGGATGCATAGGGTCAACACCAGTTCAGGCACTTTGCGTGGAATGTGGAGAACCTCCACTTGAGTTTCAAGCCAAGGAGCTTCTGGCTGCGCTGTGCATGTGCAATCTCAGTTGGGGCACAGCTGACCCAGTTGGAATGATACTGTCGGATTACAGGCATCTGAGTGTAAAAGCGTGTGATCTGTTGGGCGCTGCTTGGGGAGGAGTCACGACCCTGCTCCAGGTCAGTGAGGGTTGTTTTGATGTTGGGTGGGCATGCGCTCGTGCCCCATGGGTGTGGTGTCCTGCGGTCCTTCGGATCTTTGATCATGTACCAGTTCACTGTGAGGTCCACTGTGATGCCTCTTATGCGACTACCACACAGATTGGGGCATCGGCGTTTGTGTGCCCTCTTTGAAAGTAGTGGTCAGGAAGAAGGTTTGTGCTGTGACGTCTAGCATTCTCTGTTAAAAACTGGCCATTTTGGTGGCGCTGGATGAGTATTTAGACCTTGATCTGTCGTCTTTTGTGGTATGCACGGACTCGTTGTCAAGTGTGACACTCTTGCTGCCCTCCTGGGAGCGTTTGTAGGTCAGTGGTCCGCTAACGCACTCCATCGGATGGAAATGTTGGATGGCTTTGCAATGGGGCACGGTGTTCTTTAGGTGGGTGAGGGGCCATAGTGGTGATCATGGCAATGAGCAGGCGGATGGGTTGGCGCAGGAGGCTATATGGCAAGGAGTGCCTGAAGTTAGGCCACTTCTGTCTAGTCGAGCAAGAAGACCTCTTCTGCGGACCTGGTTTATGGATGGCTAGCAGGAAAGGTGGACTGTGGAGGAGACCGGAAGAACACTGTTTCAGGTCCAACCAGTTTGTCGCTCATGGTCGGTTTTGAATGAGTTGGACTTTGCTGATGGTAGGGTTCTCACTAGGCTGTGCATGGGCATTCGCTCCTGCGTGCATACCAGTACAGGTTCGGGTGGATGGGCAGTCCACTCTGCTCTGTGTGCAATGTCGATATGACGACAGAGCATTTTCTTTTGGTCCGCCCAGTTTTTGCTCACCAGCATGCCATGCTTGTGCAGTGGACGAGGTTGTTACCCATTCTCCAGCTACTGTTGTCGACATCTGGTGGATCTGTGTTACGACGGCTGCGGGCGCTGACCAGGTATTGCAGGGCGACAGGGATTCAGGTGTAAGGGGTGTTGGTTTGGGTGTTTCTGGGGTCCCTCCCTCTAGGCATGGCTGCGGACTCCCCCATTCTTCATGATGATGTGCTTTGCAGTGTGTAGGACTGCATTAAATTAACCAAGGTGGAGGATAGAAGTAGTGCGGCATTAGTGCATCACAGTGCATTGCTTCGGTATATGTGATGTATAGTGAGGAGTTGGGCTGCAGGTGGCGGTTACTGCTCTGGTTTGGCGCAGTTCAGTGCTCCAGGATGATGAAGTCAGTGAAGGAGTGGTTCACAGTTGTAGTCATGGTGGTGGTGGCGGCGGCAATTGTGTGGAGTGTGTATGGAAATTGTGCTTTATATGGTTCGTATGTAGTGTAGTAGTGTAGTGATGTAGTAGTGATTGAAGATTTCGGTTGATTGGTTGTGATTTTATGTATGGAGCGTACGACTGAGTGCCAAGGCAATAGAAATGAATATAAATAAATAATAATGAATAAAATATAAATAATATAAATATAAATATAAATATAAATAATGAATATAAATACTTCAGAAATAAATAGAATAGAAAGAATCCGTGTTTCAGCTAAGTGCGTGTAGATTTAAACCAAACTAAGCAACATTATCAATTTTGGCAGCTAGAAACGATAGAATGGTGTATTTATTTACTGGATGTTGGTTTTCAGAGCTGTGTTGAATTATTTCAAAGTAGCCAGCAACAAGCAACTGCATGCATAAACCTTTGTAGCGCGACGCCATAGCCGTAAAAAAGGTGCACGGATTACAAACAAAAACGTCAAGTGTGCCGTAAAAAACGGGGTTATACGACTGAAGTTTCACTTTACTTGTTAAAATGTACACGGATAAAAACTGATGATTTTTAATTGAAATAATCAAATGTACAATTAAGAAAATTGCATCTGTTTAAGTGCTGTTGTGCTTTCGTAAAATGTATGATTGGTAAAGCACAACAGCACTTAAACAGATGCAATTTTCTTAATTGTACATTTGATTATTTCAACTAAAAATGATCAATTTTTATCCGTGTACATTTTAACAGGTAAAGTGAAACTTCAATCGTATAACCCCCTTTTTTACGGCACACTTGACGTTTTTGTTTGCAATATCTATTATAAGAGTGTCAAATTCCGCAGCCCAACTTTTGTTTTATAATGTCGATTTGTAATAGCGCTAATGTTTTATACCGATTTTACACGTAACAAATGCATCGTGCATTACGACGCCGAACCACAAAGTCTTAATCAATAAAAAAAAACCGCTTCTGATGCATGAAAACCACAAGGACATTCAAAGATGGATTTAATTTTCGACAAGAAACTTCTCGTCTTGGTCACAATAAAAGGCTTAACACACAAAACTAAAACCCCATAATTGGGTAGATTTTCAACATAGACCCTCATTCAACATAGTCTTTGAATTTTCTTGTAATTTTCACACATCAGGTGCGTCTTTTTTTGTTGCTAATTTAACCTTGCAACCACAGTAGCATCGCAGTTCCACCCAGTCTGATTTCAAATGTCACAATTTTAGCGTGCCAATATCAATCTGTGCCCCGATTTTTTGCGTCAGCTCAGCCAGGTGTTAAAATGTGGCCAGCACATTTCATGACGGCATGCCACAAGATGGGTATTTCTTTTACTGCCGCACGTGTGAAATCAAATACGTGCTCTGCCATGCCATGCAATCTGCTTCAAGGTCCCCAATCATCAACAACAAAGATGTTCCTGGAATTTCGGAGGAGGGCACCGGAATAACGTGGCAGGCCACTCACACTTATTCATTATGTGGGAAATCAAATGGTGTACCGAACGTGAACATGCTCGAGGTTTTCACGGCGCAGTTTGGTATGCTTCAACCACAACATATGTGAATTATTATGTGCGAAATCTATTAGTTCCCAAATTTCTTGAACTTTCCTTGGTATATTTCAACCGCTTGCATGATTTTGCAATGTAGGATTTGGCCTACATTTCAAACCCCTAGACTTGGGCAGGGCATCCACAGACTTTCAAAAAGAGGGGTGGGGTTAACATAATCGAAATATGATGGTATAGAACATTCCTTTCAATGAGATTAATAAAGATGGCCGTTATTTTCCTCCGATATCGAGAGGGCTACAAAGCGTGGGGCCTTGGCAATGTTAGGCGTAAGGAAGTGCCACGGGCAAGGATCAAACCGTGCATTACCAGTTCTAGGACAGATGGAATTTTCTCGTGGTATGTCTAAATGTTAATTTGTTAATTCGTGTATCGCAGTGATATGTCCTTCGAGGTTCCATGGATCTTTTAGGGGAAATGACGGAAAGGACGAGAGTCTATAAACGTCAGTGCGGTCTTTTATTTTCTACTCGGACAAGGCATTACAAACGACAGGGGATTTGGTAAGCGGTTTAAGTTACACTGATGGTCATTACGACTATGTTAAACTTCTACAGGGAATCGTTACTACGAATTACATTGCTACACCACAGTGTGCGTGATGCATGCGTCCAGAGGACATTTGGTCCGTCTGGGGCGTAGAAAAAGTTACTGATTGTGATTACACTCACATGATTCTTAAGCACATTATTTTCTACTTACAATACTCAAACATTCAACTATCCCTATCATCTTAACGAAGCCGCAAAAGACAAAAAGGCAGAAGAAAAAGGAACATGTCCAATAACAACTGATAATTCACGTGCCCAAACAAAGTGCACATGCACATTAACACAGTGTATCAGTAGCACACATTGAACATGCAGCAGTATGCCCCACTATATTTCATGTAGGTTGGCCCTTAATACACAATGGTATACTAATAAATGCATACTAGAGCTACCCTTCTACAAGTATGGGGCGTCAGTTTCCCACACAAAGTAAGTCCGAGCTGCTCACCCCAACCATCCCCCCTCCCCTATTTCCCACCTTATGGCTATGATAGACTGACTGGCTTAAATATGAACTTGGACTGTGGGTTGATTTCAAATTATTTTTAAGCACCGACACTTATGGCTTAACGTTAGATTTTTTCCTTCATACGTGTATAAACTATTATTTTATAACCGTTTTGTCTGTTCCTTTATTTGCAGATTTCGAAACATCAAATTCCAATTCACGAGATAGCCTGAGTCCTGAAAGTGACGTCCGAAGACCTGAAGAATCCACTAGTCCTAACCCAGTCAATGTCATTGTTCTTGGCATCGATTCCATGTCACGTTCTAATTTTGTCCGGCAACTTCCACTTACCCGGCATTACCTCATGAGTGAATTGGGAGCTGTGGAATTGCGTGGATACACAAAAGTGGGAGATAACACATACCCAAACCTTGTTCCAATGTTGACGGGTTTGCCACACGATTCTCCAGAATTACCGAGCACAAAGGAAGAAGATTCACAAAGTGACAATTTGGTTGGGTAGGATATTTTAATTCTGCTAACTTACACCTTTTCCAGGACCATCTTAACAGAAAACGCTTCGCTACTGGAGTCACATTTTTTTGTTCAATCATGCGAGTTACTGAATTGTCCCAGCTCATTACAATCAATCAAATGACAACTTTAACAACATGCAACACTTAATTCACAACATGCCAAAATTAATTTGTAATGCACAGAAATTAATTTCCAATGTGCCGTAATTCAATTTTAATCATATCATAGTTGTATATACTTTTACAAGCAAATTGTCAAATTATTACTGTGGTAGAATCCACCCACAGTTTTGTCAGTGGAAAGAGAGGTAGCGATGCAATAGAGCCTCTTCACGCCTGTGTGGAAGTTGGAATATGGCGGTAGGCTTAATGTAGTACGTGTTTTCCCTGTATCAACCAAAAAGTTTAGGAACGAAAAGCTCACAGAAACTATTCAAGTACGGTATTTGGCTATGCAAAATTTTCTTGAAACACTCAAAAAAGGTCGATTAGCATTTTTTTAGCAGATTGCAAACTTTGATAGCCACTTGTCTTCCCACAGCTTTCTTATATATGTAAAAAGGCTTGATTAGTGTTAGTGGGATGCACAAGAATGTGGTAATCTTCTCATTATTAGTTTCACGATATGGCAGCATTAAACAAACATTATTTTACGGTAACAGTCACTATTCTTGAAGTCTTCAGACGATTAAATGATCCCTACACTGTATAAAGATCTATTGTTTTAGGCGGCGTGGGAAGGGGGGATGGGGGAGAAGGATATTCACTATTTGGACGAGACAAGTGTTTGGACAGGAACAGCTGTGAATAGCAAGCGTCAAGCATTTAGGAAAGAACTGACAACTGGCTTGAAATTTAAAAGTGCCAACAGGTAAGGAGTGGAGTAAGCACACACCATTAACCATTAAACAATAAACGTATTAGCAATAAAAACATGCTACAGTGTAACACTGCCTAAAAAATATGAAATTATGAGCGTTGAAAAATTCGCACGAGTGAATTTTTATGCTATTTCTGTATCGTTTGAGTTGGAGCACGCGGATGAATACTAGTATAGACCGATCACCGATAAGCAGGCTTTGGTTGCGTCGCAAACGCTCTCTCCACTGACTAATGTGAGCGGATTTTTCCATAACTGCCGATGCACAGATTGAATCAAAACAATCAGAGAAGCAGAAGAGTTGTCAGAGGCATCCAAGCTTTGTTGTCCAACCAGGTAGGAATTCTGTCATGTTAAAAATGGATTCCAGCTCTCTGGAAATGAATTGTAGTGTGCTGGAAATAAATTGTGGTGCCCTGCATATTAAATGTTGCACCTTGTTAAAGCTATCGGGTTGCAATTGAATTCCAGCTCGTTACAATTAATGCATGGGGTTTTGTCCACTCCAGCTTGCTATAAAGTTGAACCTGTAACTTTCCCACGCCATTAATTCGTAGTGGATTATGGTTAAGCGATATGGGAAAAACCGGTTTTCTTTTCGGCATTCGTACGTGGACTTATCAAGAAATGCATCACATGAACAACAGGTACAAGCATTCACTACTCTTAAATGTACCATGTTCTATGGAATACCCCAATTAGAAAGCAGGTAATCATAGTTTTCTTTTCCGCATTCGTGTGTAAACATGGACAACAGATTAAAGCAATCAATGCTCTTTATTATACCAAGGTCTATGGAATATTCCCCAATTAGAATGCAGATAATCATAATTTTCTTTTCCGCATCCGTACGTAAACAAGAACAACAGATTAAAGCAATCAATGCTCTCTAATATACCATGGTATATTAAAGAGCATTGATGTACCTTGGGGAATATTCCCCAATTAGAATGAAGGTTATCACAGTTTTCTTTTCCCAATGTGTATGTAAACACGAACAACAGATTAAAGGGAATCAATGCTCTTCAATGTACCGTGGTCTATGGAAAATTCCCCAATTAGAATACAGGTAATCACAGTTTTTTCCCACATTCGTACGTAACATGGATAACAGGTTAACGCAATCAATGCTCTTAAAGTACCCTGGTTTATCGAATTTTCCCCAATTAGAATACAGGTAATCAGTTGTCTTTTCCGAATTCGTACATAAACATGAACAAGAGATTAAAGGAATGAATGCTCCTTTAATGTACCATGTTCTGTGGAACATTCCCCAATTAGAATGCAGGGAATCATTTTTTCTTCTCCACGTTCGTACGTAATCATGGACTACAGATTAAAGCAATCAATGATCTTTAATATACTATGTTCTATGGAATATTCTACCATTAGAATGCAGGTAATCACAAACACGCGAAGAGGAGTGTGCAAGCGCTCAAAGAAATAATCACAGTTTTCGGTGTTGTTAGAAGACAGGTGTTCAGTAATGGATCCTGGCAAAAACATTACCGCCCAAACATCGCGTGACAAAACCATAGCTGACCACACATCGCGTGGACAAAACATCGCATGGGTAAAACATCGCACGGAAATTACATCGCAGATTAAATCAATCAATGCTCTTTAATGTACCATGTACTATGGAATATTCCCCAGTTAGAATGCAGGCAATCACAAACACGCGAAGAGGAGTGTGCAAGCACTCAAAGAAATAATCACAGTTTTCGATGATGTTACGAGACAGAGCCAACATCGCCAACATCTCCAACAATAACATCGTGGATGAAACACAGCACGGATGAAACATCGTGGACAAAACATCGCAAAGAAAATTTTGTTTTTAAATTAAATAAATAAGTTTTTAAAACTTCCACCTTCAACTCTAGAAGTGGGAAGTTTTAAAAACTTATTTAAATATTAAAATTTAAGCTATCAGGCGATGCCATTCTCTCCTCCCCCCTTGGCCCCCCCCCCCCCCACTAAAAAAATGTATTTAACAAAATAAAAATATCAAGCTTATTTAAATATTACAATTTAAGTTGAGAAGTTAAATAAGTTTTTAAAACTTATACCTCAACCTCGCATGTTAAAGCCGGAATTTTTACACTTAATATCTCCGCCGTCTGTGAATATTTTTCGATTAAATTTGTTATGTAATCTTTGTTGAACTTGGTCAGCGTACATGCCAAAATTCATTTAATCCGTCGGCGATCTGGACATGAGCTGAAACCAAGAAATCGTTTATGGCTTATTGGATCTAAAATGCATGGTACGCCAATAAGCACGAATTAGAAAACAAAAAAGAATTCTTTTGCTGCATAAGGTTAGGTTTAACTGATCCGAAGTCAAAATAGCAAAGGACCACAAATAAACTTTTCTGTAGGTTTCAGATACTACAGTATTGCTGTGTTGTATAGTCCACATGAAACCTTACTGCTGTATTCAACCATTGTAGTACGGTTTAGTCTTAAGTGGAACCTTGCTGTTGTATCCAACCATTTACATACGTAAATAAAACTAAAACCAGAGACGAAATTTCAAAACATTTCATGCCCAAACAAAGCAAGAATAATGTAAGGCTACATCACGACTACTTTCTTGGCAAATTTTTTAGTGTTCTTCAGTCACATCGTCTACTTGCCATTCACTACCTTACTGACGACACATGTGTCATTTTTCAAAATTTTCAAGTCCTTTACCAGACATGGAATTTCATTATTACTTTCGAGGACTCGCACGAACCCTGAATTACTTGTAGAGCTGTGCTAAGCACACTAAGACGGTTAGGTTTTAAACATTTTCAAGGGATGTAGTTTAACTTAGTGGACTGCCCCAATCATTGCTGATCTATCATGTGCAAAAGTAAAAATGGTAAAAAAAAAAAAGTTTGACTACAGCAGCAAGGTTTCACGTGGACTAAACAGTATAGCAACACTGCAGTATCTAAAACCTTACAGGAAAGTTTATTTGTGTGTCTTTTGCTATTTTGACTTCAAATCACTTAAAACTTACCTTAAGCATAAAAAAAAATCGTTTTTGTTTACTATTTCGTGCTATTAAATACAGATTCAAACCTATTTACGTTGCTTTTTGGACTTAAATGTCTGTCTGCCTGAGGGGGAATTGAATCTACGACCTTTGAGACTAAAGGCCGAAGTCCTACCGCTCAGCCATTTATTTACGTTACCTTTTATACTTAATTGTCAGACGGCCTATCGCTCAGCCATCTATTTACGTTACCTTTTGGACTTAATTGTCAGACGGCCTATCGCTCAGCCATCTCTTTACGTTTCCTTTTGAACTTAATTGTCAGACGACCTACCGCTCAGCCATCTATTTACATTACCTTTCTGACTTAATTGTCAGACGGCTTGAGCGAGAATTGAATCCACGACCTTTGAGACCAAAGGCCGAAGCCAACAGCTCAGCCATACTGACACTGGCTGGTAGGACTTCAGCCTTTGGTCGCAAAGGCTGTGTGTTCAATTCCCGCTCAGGCGGTCTCATATTTAAGTCCAAAAGGTAAGCGAAATTGATTTGTGTCTGTATTTGTTGGACACTTTTCGGCCATTTGGCTTTCCGTCGTGTTTAAAACCTTACCTTAAGCATCAAACGAGTTCTTTTTTGGTTTCTAATTTAATAAAGTGACATAAAACACCACTAGGGTCTGCTTACTTTCGTGAAATCTACTAACCTATTTTAGTAACCTACGAACGTCAATGCGGGATACAGCGAACCTTCATATGAATGAGTTGTTTGGGTGTGTAAAACAACAAAAAAAGAGTGGTTGCCTTTATGTTTCTACGCTGCAAACATTAAAAATTGATGCATGCATCAATCCGCAAAAATGAATAGATTTTGGAAAACTTATTTAAACTTTTGCCTCTCCCGGAAATATTTAACAAACTGGTTTGCAGTTTAATTTAAACTGTGCTTGATTGAAACGGTGAGCCCTTCTGCTAGTCTGCATACAGTAAGTACTTAACGGACGTACATCAGTATTAGTTATTACACTGATTAGTTAAGCTATCAGGCGATACCATTCTCTCCAACCACCTCCGCCACCACTCCCCCAATCTCAATTTTAAAACAAATTATTACTACTTAACAATACTGCATCTGATGCATCAACAACTAATCGACTTGTCTATTCTTGTTTTTCGTGTATTTCCGTCCTCTAGAGCAGTGGTTCGGAAAGTGTGATCCGTGGACCGGGACCGGTCCGTGAATTGGGTCGGGGGCCGGTCCGTGTCAAACCCATGGACAAAAAACATGAATACACCGTAAACGTTCTGATAACAAACGCCGCCCACCACTAGAATTTCCATCAAAGTTTCAACTATAGTCTTACATTCGGGTAAACGCCCATCCTTCTAATTTAATCAATGGATCAAAGTAATTGCAGGAACCGCTAAAAATTACAATCCCTAAAGATAAAAAGTAACTTAATGCAGTAAATGGTTGCAACACTCTCGCCAGGCCACAGCCACACGTGCATACCTTTAAGTGGGTCCAGTAGTTATAAAATGGAGGACTCAGGAGAGACGTGGTCACATCTACAAACGAAATTCGCGGTGACGAAAACAACCGAAATTTCATTACAGGTTGATTTTAAACAAATAAATCTTATATATAACAAGCTCACTTGTCGCATTACCTGCGTATGTTTTTAAAATAAGAAATTTTTTAATGAGCCCAGATTTGAAAAGCTTTCAATATTGTAAAGGCCGGTTGCCACCAAATTAGCATTGCAGCATCTAGGCCGATCGAGCTCTCTCTCGCAGGAAGCAAAGGAATGCACAAAGTAAAACGTTTAAATGCTACCAACAAGCTACGTGGCTCTTTAATTATTGAGTAAACTTTGGTACTCCCCTACGTGCACCTGGAAACAAGCTGTAAAAATTAACGCTTTTAATATCACTAGAAGGCGCCAGGGAAATTGCTTTATATTTTTCCGAGGCGCCGTCTAGTAACACTAAGATCGTTTATCTTTATAACTCGTTTCCAGGTGCACGAAGGAGAACCAAATTTTTACTCCATAATTAAGGAGCCACGCGGCTTGTTTGTAGCGTTTAAAAGTTTTGCTTTGTGCATTCCTTTGCATTCTGTGAGAGAAAACTCGATAAGCCTAGATGCTGCAATGCTAATTTGGTGGCAACCGGCCTTTAACCTTAACGTTTTCATTAAAAAAAAAAGGGAAAATTTGTTTTCTCTTACACATTGAGGATTACCTCTAACCCCTACCCCTCCCAAGGTTCACTATAGCCACCAAGGGGGCCGGTCCCTAGCACCGCGTAAAAAAAGAAAGTCCGCCACAGAAGAAAGTTTGAGATTCGCTACTCTAAAGCAGAAGTTGGAATATGTTGGTGAGTCCTCGTAAATAATACAGGTGGAAAATTTAAAAGAAGGTAAAAGTTTTAAAAACTTATTTAAATATTTTAAGTAGTAATAATTTTTTTTTATTTGCGATGTTTCGTCCACGATGTTTCATCTGTGCTACGTTTCTTCTACGATGTTATTGTTATCAGTGTTGCGTCCGTGATGTAATTTCCGTGTGATGTTTTGACCATGCTAACTTTTAATCACGGGATGATTTGTCCGCTATTTTACCACAGGTGTAAAACTGATCTAAAGTTTAACTGATCTTTTAAAAACTGATCTAAAGTTTTGTAACATGAAAATTATGGCACTGCCTACTGGCTCGACCTAATTTTGTTGGAGCCAGTGAAAACTTACAGTTGCTGTGCTGTAAAAATGGTGAATTCAACAGTGATTCTGACTTGCTGCATTTTTAAAAATCAACACTGTGTCACGTACTGTTGCAGCAGGAATCGACATTCACTGGACACTAAGATATAGTTACATTGTAACTTACTGAAATTAAATGAGTTAAAAAAAGAGTATTTAGCCTACTCTTTGATGGAACATCCGGAGAATGGCAGACGGCGACACGCCGTTGTGCATGCAAACCAGCTTTGACGAAAAATAACTAGTCGGAGAGCTAAAGCTAATTAGACGGAATCAACTCTTAAAGCTAGGGAACTTTAGGCTTAGATTAGTATTGGGAAAAAAATAGGCTTAGTTTAGGTTGGGGGTAAAAGCGCCTACCAAAAAATTGGGCCTACTAAAGACCTAACCCAAAATCACCCTAACTAGGAGACCTAGCAGGGGTCGAAGGAGGACCAGCCAGTTGGCTGGCCTGAAGGCTTTCTGATTTTTCCATGCTGGCCTTTGCTTAAATACTCTTTGGTAACCCCTGACAACCACGAAGTCGCAAGGGTATTATGGGAAATTGGAAGTTTCTAGAAGGTTCCAGAGGCAGGAATTAGAAACTAAATACAATACATAGAGAATGCCCACCTATGTAAGATTAGCCACATATGACTAAGATTGACCATTGGCTCCAGCAAACATGCAAGTACAAGATTTGCGACAGGTTTCATTGTAATACTGGAATATCCAACCGTTAAATTTATAATTTATGAATCATTTGCTCAGGATATTACCATGATTTCACACTACCAAGTTCACAAGCTAAGTGCCATCCAAGCTCAACCTCTAGCCTAGGTATTACTACTCTAGCCTAGCAATACCTCTGCTAATGCATTTACTTCCAAAGCAGCACAAAGACCAAGCATTATCAGAGATATAAGTAGCCGCAACTACTGCTAAGGCCCTAGGACTGGAAGATGTAAGATGCTGCCTATATATATCCTATCAAAAACCAAAACTGGAAAAAGAGACCGCCTAGTTTCGTATGGTTTGGCTCTTCAAAGGAGTGATATCAACACACCAAAACATTTGCCAAGTTAATCGCACCGACTAATAGTTCGAAGGTTAAATGAAAACTAGAACATTGGTACTTTCGGTAGTAATGTTCAAGTTTTCATTTAACGTCCAACTGTTGTTCGGTGCGATTAACTAGCGAATCATCATGCACTAAAACGAAAGAGGGAGGGGGAGACAATCAGGAACTGACGAAGCATTGCTTCAATAATTCTGGCTATTAGAGCCGAGTTGAATACCTTCAGAGTTGGTTGAGTAACAATCACTGCATGCACGATCATTGTCACAGGCTTATTGCACTTGGTATCAAAACGGAGAAACAGGCAATTTAGCCATACTAAGAAAAACAGTGGCGCCCTCCATTGAAAACGATGTTTGTACGAGGGGTTCCAAGGGAGGGGGTGAAGGAATGGGTGGGCATTCGGAACACACAATGAAGGAATGCGTGGGAGGAGGGAGCAGATTTACAGTAGGATCATACCGATGTGGAGAAGTTTCTTAGCTTACTATTTAAGTTGGATTTTAAGTTGGATTGAATCTTAAATACTTTATCAGGCCATGGCTGTTGCTGTCTAGGGGTATGACTAATAATGCTGAAAATACAATAGCTGAAATCAATAATACCTTACAATTCAAAAATCCATACACTATGAGTTTGCTTGAGGAACCACAAATGAGGAACGTGAACACAAAATTGTTAATAATTAAATTTATTATAAAACATGCTTTCTGAAGTTACACATATTTACACATTTAGGCTTATAATGACTGTTCAAAATAATGCGTAGCTATGGTAGAATATTGATTTGCATCTTACATTTGAATTTACAAACCATTAAAAATATTACGACGTTCAAATTTCTTTAAACGGCCTTCAGCCTTCAAAATACCAATACCACAAAAATTTTACGAATAGGTGCCAAAAATCACGCCACTGCGGAATTGTTGCGTCATTTGCTTCACTGGCACAGAATGTGTGCAAGGCTTCACAAAAAACCAGGTGCTTGGCAATGAAACTTAGAAATACTTTTAAAATTCACATTGCAGTTTTCAACAAAACTGATACACCATACGAGAGAGTAAAACTGCAGAAAACAGACTGGATAAAAAGACGAGCGTTAGCAATAAAATTCACTACTCCATATGGAGCGTTTTGAAAGCGACAGTTTATACCAGGGATACTTTTAACCTTATACCTCGGTGTTTCAGAAACATTTTCTATTTACACTGGAATCCCGATATAAAATCCAATTGTAGTGACTCAATACAATTTAAATGCCAACGCTCGCAGCTGCTGCACACCCTTCGGTTTCACAAACCATTGAGTGACGCCTGTTTGAATAACTCAGCACCATTTGCATAACGATAGTTCATTAAATTTAAATGATTAATGTGAAAGACCATTTCATTATTAAAATTCAGTTAGCATCATTTTTAAGTTCAATTCAATTCGATTTGACTTACGTTAGTCTCGGTCCTTTTGAAGAAGCTTTCATTTTCGAACAGAAAGGGCACTGACATACGAATAAGTACAAGCAACAATGGAGACTGAAGATATCGACCAGCCTTTCGCCGATAAATGAAGGAGTTGGACGTGTGGGCGTGACGTATTCACTCCCCGCTAGAGAGCCCTACCCCGGGCTCCTGCACGAAATTACAATGCAAAGTCAACACGTCGAAGCCTGACGCTACACTCTACACCAAATTGCGCAAGTGCTTATAAGGCGCATGCGTCATTTGATCTGCACAATTGCGCAGACGCTATGCACCAAAACAGATTTACATAAAAAAAATAAATGATAACAATTTTCACATAAGACGCTAAATAATAATTACACGTTATCAAATAATTACATATTACAAATTATAAAGCTACACAACGTTTTTAATTTATTTACTAGCTTAAAACTAATAAATTAGAACATCGTAATTTATAAGAATGACGTCACCAAGACATAAGCAAACGTCGAGAGCTCCAGCTTAACTGAATAAGTGCAAGGTACACCCAATAAACGATCTCACACCGAGGTGCGTAACAAACGGGCCAGCGGGGGCGGATCAGCGAGCGGGCTGGGGACGAAGTGGGTGTAGTGCGCAGGGGAGGGGGGGAAAGCTGTTTGCTAGAACGGCGTATGTTACACCGGGGTCAGCTAATATCTAATGAACTTTCTAATCCATGTTTCAAGTATTAATTGAAAGAAGTGACATGCCGTTTTTACGTGTCATTTTATGTGACAGGTTTTTCAATGTACATTATTTTCTGATTAATTGGTTATATTTACTGTCGTGTTCATTAGGTATAATTAATTTTGATGTGTAATCCGCAAAACCTCTTGCCCAGCTGTATTGATTATGATCTTAAACCCACAAATACAGCATAGAATGCACGTGGAAAAATTTGAATTGAATTTGACAATGGGTTCAAAAAGATTGGCGGCAACAGACACTCAGACAGTGTAACATGGTTTAGAGATGAATAAACATCTGAGTCAACCAGTTCTTCCCAAGTGCTACTCGCAAAGCGCTTAAGGCAGTTATCTAAATACCAAGCCAGGATAAAAGAAAAATAATATAAAATATTAAACGCACGAAAGTTACTTGCCAAACATTGGAGGGGGTTCAACCTGACGTTCTAACTAGCTGTCAAGTGAGTGGTTGAAGATAATTACAGCAGCATCCAGTGTCGCGAACTATCGTGTAGATGGTTAGTCGCCAAAGACCCGAACAAGTCTCGCGAACTATCGTAGAGACTGTTAGTCACCAAAGACCCACAACAAGTCTCGCGAACTATCGTAGAGACTGTTAGTCACCAAAGACCCCAAACAAGTGTCGTGAATTATCGTAGAAACGGTTAGTCACCAAACACCCCGAACAAGTGTCGGAACTATCATAGAGACGGTTAGTCACCAAAGACCCCGAACAAGTGTCGCAAACTATCGTAGAGACAGTTAGTCACCAAAGACCCCGAACAAGTGTCACGAACTAACGTAGAGACGGTTAGTCACCAACAACCTTGAACAACTGTCGCGAACTATCGTAGAGACGGATAGTCACCAAAGACCCCAAACAAGTGTCGTGAATTGTCGTAGAGACGGTTAGTCACCAAAGACCCCGAACAAGTGTTGCAAACTATCGTAGAAACGGTTAGTCACCAAATACCCCAAACAAGTGTCACAAACTATCGTAGAGACGGTTAGTGATCAACGACCCCGAACAAGTGTCACGAACTATCGTAGAGACGGTTAGTCACCAAAGACCCCGGACAAGTGTCGCGATCTATCGTAGAGACGGTTAGTCGCCAAAGACCCCGACCAAGTCAGGAGAAATTTGCTGATGACCTAAAGCTGCACTCTGCTATTGTAAACTCGACCTCAAAATATCAATTGCAACTCGAGGTCAATTTTGTGGCTCGTTGGTCTGTGGATTGGCAGCTGCCTATTTCGGATAATAAGAGCAAATCCTTTCATATAGGACAGCAACCACTCATATGTTTTGAACCAGACCACTCTTCCGAGTGTTTGTTCAGTTAAGGATCTCAGTGTTTGGTTTGACTCCTCCTTAAAATTCACCACCCATTGTAATCACATAGTGGCAAATGCTAATCGTCGTCTTGGAATTGTAAACCGAATTTTTAATTCTGGCTGTGTAGAAACTAAAGTCCGTGCTTTTAAAATTTATGTTCGCCCTCTTTTAGAGTATGATTCACAGGTTTGGTCCTGTTGCGAGACATTGACCATTTGGAATCGGTGCAGCATCGTTTTACAAAGCGGCTGCCTGGCCTTGAACAGCTGCCTTATTATCTGCGTTTGAAGCGTCTCGGGCTGGGCTCCCTTGAACTGCGCTGTCTTAAGGCTGTCCTAATTTTGACATTTAAAATTCTACGCGGCTTTCTGAATATAGATTTACCATTTTTTGACCTTAGCCATGAGGGCAGTACTAGGGGTCATAGTTACAAATTACTCCTCCCCTCAGCCAGACTTAATTGCCGGAAGTACTTTTTTTTTCCGTTAGGGTGGTCCCAGTCTGGAATGGTTTATCTGAGCGGATCGTTGCGGCTGCTTCCATCAACAGCTTCAGACAACATCTTGATGAGTTTAACTTTGCCAAATTTTTAAAAAGACCCAATTATGTTGTCGCCTGCTAGTTGGGTGGCGATTGTTAGACGGTGTATGCCCAATAATGCCTGCTTGTTCATGATCGTGTCTCTCCTGGTGACCATGGCTTTTTTATTATGATGAACTTTTTTATTTTTATTTTATCTTGATTATGATTGACAAATTGGTTTAGGCCAGGCTTTAAACTGCAATGCATTTATTTTATTTTATTTATTTTTAAATATTTTTTTAAACATTGACAATGGTACGGGGACCACTGTGTCCCTGGTAGGTCTAACCTTGGTGGTAAGGCATTCGTGACACCAACCCTATACCATCAACCTTTCCTTTACAGCCGGTCAACCGTCTCCGTTTTGTACTTTTAAACTTTACAATTTTTAATTTTTGTTTTAACATCGGATGGCAGTTAGTGACTACCAGGTCCTTGCCATTCCGGTTGCGTTTGCAACGAACTTATATTATTATTATTGTACAATTATCACGAACTATCGTAGAGACGGTTAGTCACAAAGACCCCGGACAAGTGTCGCGAACTATCGTAGAGACGGTTAGACGCCAAAGACCCCGAACAAGTGCCGCGAACTATTGTACAGACTGTTAGTACACCAAAGACCCCGAACAAGTGTCGTGAATTATCGTAGAGACGGTTAGTTACCAAAGACCCCGAACAAGTGTCGTGAATTATCGTAGAGACGGTTAGTTACCAAAGACCCCGAACAAGTGTCCGAACTATCATAGAGACGGCTAGTCACCAAAGACCCCGAACAAGTGTCGTGAACTATCGTAGAGACAGTTAATCACCAAAGACCCCGAACAGGTGTCACGAACTAACGTAGAGACGGTTGGCCACCAACGACCTCGAACAAGTGTCGCAAACTATCGTAGAGACGATTAGTCACCAAAGACCCCAACAAGTGTCGCGAATTATCGTAGAGACGGTTAGTCACCAAAGACCCCGAACAAGTGTCGCGAACTATCGTAGAGACGGTTAGTCACCAAATACCCCGAACAAGTGTCACAAACTATCGTAGAGACGGTTAGTCACCAACGACCCCGAAGAAGTGTCACGAACTATCATAGAGACGGTTAGTCATAAAAGACCCTGGACAAGTGTCACGAACTATCGTAGGAGAGTTAGTCATCAAAGACCCCGAACAAGTGTCACAAACTATCGTAGAGACGGTTAGTCACCAAATACCCCGAACAAGTGTCACAAACTACTGTAGAGATGGTTAGTCACCAAAGACTCCGAACAAGTGTCGCGAACTATCGCAGAGACGGTTAGTCACCAAATACCCCGAACAAGTGCCACAAACTATCGTAGAGACGGTTAGTCACCAACGACCCCGAAGAAGTGTAACGAACTATCGTAGAGACGGTTAGTCACCAAAGACCCCGAACAAGTATCGCGAACTATCGTAGAGACGGTTAGTCACCAAAGACCCCGAACAAGTGTCACAAACTATCATAGAGACAGTTAGTCACCAACGACCCCGAACAAGTGTCGCCCCGATCTTTTATGTGCCTGGGTGCCCACTTGTCCGTGTACAAAAATCCCTCTCGAATATTCTACTTCTAGACTATTCCCTTTGCGCAAGTCGAGACCTGCGTCCCAATCGAAAGTTGCAGAATTTAATTTAATTTTTTGTAAAGGACGGGCCTTCACCCTTTTGGCCTCAGCTTCCCTTTGGTTGTTGGTCAATCTTGCATGAGCCGTTCACAACGCCCAAAGAAAACCCCAAACAATTGGCCTATAGCCCTGTATAGCGCCTCCTAACTACAGATATGTAGCGGATTGACCTAGAAATCACTAACCAGGGCCAACACGTTGAACAGACACCAAAAGGTGAGAAGCTAGTTGACCTGTGTCACAATGCCCCTCACTAAAATATTAAACCCCCACTTCTTACCAGTGTGAAATTAAAAAGTGTTGTATCTTGCTGGGAGCCCTCGCTCAACATTTTCATCATTATCTATCATTTTTTTAGAGAGCACAGTTGCTTATTTTGGGGCTAACAATTTTCCAATATGAAATCATAACTGACCAGCACGGTTGCATTCCGGTCTGGCCCGGAACAAACTGTCTGCTCCTGCAGAATTTAATAGCATGAAATTGTTATTAGGAACAAAGAAACAAAGTTTGGCATAATTAGGTCAACCTCTTGTACTGAAATCAACAAGAGAGTTTCAGCAAAACTGGAAATGTTGTACACCCCTGATGTAGATTTACAAATCCGTTTCAAATCTGACGTAAACCTGGCAACTGTGTAAATCATGTAGATCTTAACTTGGGCTTAACTGTCTGCATCTGAAGGAAATTTAGGCTTCGCTAAAAAAGCGTTTATTGTAAAATAGATGTTCTTAAAATTTCGTGTAAGGAAGAAGGAAGTGTTTTCTCCTTTTCTCCTTCCGATGCCTGGACAGCAGCTCCTTTCGTTCCCGTCATGCTTCAGCATCAATCAGCAAATGGGGTGTCGGATGAAAGTCTAACTGGAAAATTGCCTAACGAGATAAATTGCCTAATATCTTCAAAAAACAATCTGGAAAATGATCTAATCGGAATATCGTATAATGGATGATCGTACAATGGATAATGGTTTAACTCACAATAACACAGCTGCAGTTTCTGATGTTATATGCATAATCACAGCGAATTCGGTAGCACGATTGAGGCAGAGAATTTAGACGAATTTCCATTATGCTAATTTCGAGTTAGACGACTTTTCGTTATATTGCTATTCTGTATACGTTCTTCCAATTATGTGATTATTCAGTTAGACTATCATCCCTCACCCCTCAACAAATCTGTACATTCATATAATTCTGTTAGAGATTTACATATGTATAAATTAACTACACTATTTTTTTGTTTTAGTCGAATCCCTTGAATCAATACTCATGTTTCCCGGGTACTAGTAAATGTTTTATGCTACGTAAAGTTTGACATACTGCTCAGATACTCTCTGCTCCAAAGCCTGGGTTTGTTTAACGAAACTGTTCGTCTTAAAATACTTTCGTGTACTTGGGGCAGTGTGACAATTTTTGTTTCTGCATTTTTAACTTTTCACACGGTATACATAAATATAAATATTAATAATTGCATAAATATATTTTGATTGTGTTTATCTAGGAAAAACAACACTGCTCCATTTTTCGACAGCTGGCCTTGCATTTGGAAAGATTTTGAAAAGCGTGGATATGCGACACAGTTTGCTGAAGACCAACCCCATTTAGGCCTTTTCAACTATGCCCGAAAAGGGTTTCGCCATTCCCCAACACATCATTACATGCGTCCATTCTGGCTGGCTGCCCATCGCTCCCACCTTCATGCCCTCAGTAGCTACCTGTGCCTAGGACCAATGCCTAAGCACGATCTGACGCTGGAGTATGTGGAGAGGTTTGCCACGACCTACGCAGCCAGAGGGATCCCGTTCTTCACGTTCGTGTTCCTCACCGAGATCAGTCACGATTTTCTTAACCAGGTAAGCCTTATTGCCAAAATAGCAAGACAAAATGTGCGCTTACAGATTGGGTAGGGGATAAAGGGAATATCTGGACCAATTCTTCCTCACATGCTATAAGACTACAAAGATAGTTTGTTTTGGCAGTCTAGTGTAAGTTGCCATATGTCATTAGGCTTCTTTTTGTGTGATTAGGCCTATTTTTTTAGATTTAGGCCTATTTTTCTGAGATTAGGCCTATATTTCAGTAATTATAGTGAATATTTGCTAAGAGATCTTTAGGTAACTAGGCAGGCCAAACTAGACCCCGTACGCCAAGTATTTTTTTCCCTAGAGCATGGAAATGAACTGGGAACCCCTCGTGCTTTCTATGCATGATTAGTAACTATGCCTTTGTCTCTCTAGTGATTTGTGTAAGGAGTTTCTCCAGTTCCAAATTCTCAGTAGTAATAGCCTTAGAGCTTTTTTCGAGAATTTTCCTGACAGAAATTTTTTCTCTTGATCGCTTAGTAAATTCGTCCAATCACAACCGACCCATAGTGATACCACTGAAGTAGTTTTTGAAAGCTACTGTAGTGTTGTCAGTAGTAGTAGCCCTAGAGATTTTGTAGATAATACGGCTACTGCTTTGGCACGAAGCCTGTAACCTGACATTTAAAACTGACGAATGCTAATTATTTTGCAATTATATCCCGAGCGAGTCGCGCGATGGGTATAATTTCAAATTAATTAGCATGAGTTCGTTTTAGTCTGGTTACAGGTTGAATGTGAAAACATTTTTAACTGTATTATCATACGTAATAGCCCAAGAGCTAAGGAAATTATCGATAATTTTTTCAACCAGAGTGTTTTGGTCCCTGTAAACTCATGAGTGTTTTTAGGCAGACATTAATTTCACGAGTGGGAAACATGAGGGAATTATCTGCCAGAATTTTCCTGACTGAAATTTTTTCTCTTGATCATGTAGTAAATTCGTCCAATAACAACCGACCCATAGTGATACCACTTAAGTAGCTTTCGAAAGCTACTGTAGTGTTATCAGTAGTAGTAGCCCTAGAGCTTTTGTAGATAATACGGCTATTGCTTTGGCACGAAGCCTGTAACCTGACATTTAAAACTGACGAATGCTAATTATTTTGCAATTATATCCCGAGCGTGTCGCGCGAGTGTAGCCGTCGTGTAGCACGAGTAATTTAATGCCAAAACACGAGTGTTGAAAAAATTTGATAATTTCCTATAGCTCGCGGGGTATTTAGTAGAGAATTTCTCGTCATTTTTCATTATTCAGCAAACTAAATTACGTATGCAGAATTTAACAATTTATAAAAGTTACTGCTGCCCTCTAAATATCGGCGCACCGATTTGCCCCACGACCACTAGGAATAAAATTGATATTCGACGCCGCTGAAGCATGTCTCATTGGCGCACACCAACAAACATTTTTACTTTAAACAATTCCGTAATAATAAATTAAGAAGTGTAGTACCTAATTTTACTTTTTCTAAAATTGCAAGAATAAGTAAAAAAAAAAAAACAATCAAATGCTTATAGTGGAACGTAATAAATTTCAAAACGGTGCTTAGAATTTGTTGCTAGGTTTGTTTACGTTAGGCCTAATGACGCAGGCGGGTTAACGGGCTTCGCCAGCGGCTGCTACGTGTGACTGCATGCATTGCTAGGTTACGCAACGAATGACACAGTGCATATTTCGAAAGAAGGGTCTTCTGGACTGTTTCTGGTAGGAAAATACAAACTTTTATTTGAAATGAATTCAACAAACGTACCGTAACAAGTCAACCGTGTATTGTTTGAAGCGAGTGACTGGCGAAACCATATCAACTTCAGAAAGTGCTCGCCATGTTTTAGACGGCTTTGCATTACAATGCGCCGACCAATGAAAGCTACAGGATATTGCCTTACTGATTTAGTTTTAAATTTAGCCAATGAACATCGACTTACAGTGATAACACCGCAATAGCTTTCAAAACTACTGACGTGTTATCACTGTAAGCCGGTTATGATTGAACGAATTTAGTACACGATCAAGTAAGCAAATTTCTGTCAGGGAAATTCTCCACAAAACCTAGAGGGCTGTTTTATTAGAGTATATCCCAATTCAAACTAAATAATAACAAAAGGATTATGCACACAATTTGTATTTATTCATATTTATAACGTAATGCTACGTTTTATTGGCGTATCAATCTATCAGTTCATAAAATTATTTGTCGCCAACGAGAAGTTATATGTGATGCTGCTGTCGGCGACTTCCTCTTCAAAAACGCGCCGCATCAACCACGCATTGCTGAAATCCGCCAAGAGATGGTGCTGTGTGTGTTCCTATACTAATTTTTAATTGTTTGATACTAATTACCATGGGATCGAAAACTAAAAGTCTTATGCGGTAAAAATTAAAATTATTTATGCCAATAGATCGCTAAAGAAAAATTATGAGATACTAACTTAAAAAATTATAAAGTGTGATGTTAAAATACGAAAATCATAATGAAAAAGTTGAGGTCTCCTGTGAGTCAAATACCGCGGCCTATAACTGGCAGTCGGCATTTGTTTTAAGCTGGGCTCGACATTGTGCATGCGTGCAGTGAAAAAGAAGAAGTGGTGTTATCGAAGAAGCG
>JAHWFP010001530.1:91527-120529 GCA_023313725.1 Lithobius niger | reverse complement strand
TAGCAGTATTGATAAAATCTAGCTTTTTCAAAAATTGACCAATTTTGACGTTCAAATGCACTATTTTAACCATTTTTTAGAGCTTTTGGACGGTCCTAATTCCTAGTCAATAGCTTGAGTCTTTTTTTTTTAAGTTTCTAAGTTTAAGTTTTTAATAAAAACCAAAACTAAGCTACAAAAAAGACCAAGAAATTCACTAATGAAATCACAAAAATTGCAGTTTTCATAAGCATTGTGGACACTCTGGGTACAATTTTCCATTTATGACACGCCTGGTTCTGCGAATCATCTACAAAAATAAAAAAAGCATTACTATTATACCCTACTGTGCAACCGTAATAATATTTACAGTGCAGACAAATTATTCATTATAATAAACAAACAAACAAAAATATTATGTCAGCCTTTATTGTTTAAAATTTAAATTTTGATATTTATTTTTATGCATTTTATCACAGCTACATGACAGTATAGTCATTAAAAAATAAAATATAAATTAAATATTCATTTATTCAAAATAAAGTCCCAAAAAACACTCAAGGGTAGTCGCACTGCAATAAAACTCTTTCTGTGTGACAAGTACAGAATTATTTTAATCTATATCCAACCAGGAACGTTCTCTGATTGGATGACATGGCTGTTAGAACACTATTATTCCAATAGTTTACTTGCTGGCTTGGTGATAAACCAAAGTGTTTTTGTGTGCAGACCCCTCTGGTGGCGTATTTATAAAACTAACACTGGAGTTAGCTTAAAATAGGACTAAGCGTCATATTTAAGCTAATATCTCATTTTCTTCAAAAATGGAAATAATGGATATAATTCTCACATGACGAAATCTAGAGGGCTGTTTTCTTGAAGTATATCCTAATTCAAACTAAATAATAACAAAAGGTTTACACATTCTTTGTGTTTATTAATATTTACAATGTAATGCTACGTTCTATTAGAGTTATAATAGAAGTTAGAAGTTAGAAGTTAGAAGTTATAGGCGATGCTGCTGTCAATGACTTCCTCCCATTAAATGCGCCGCATCCATCACGCATTGCTGAAATCCGCCAAGAGATGGCGCTGTGTGTGTTCCTGTGCCAATCGTTTTTCCAATTTTACCAATTTTTAATCGTTTGCTAGTAATTATCATGCGATCAAAAAACTAAAAGACTAATGCGGTAAAAATTGAAATTATTTATGCCAATGGATAGCCGAAGTAAAATTATAACAGACGAGCCTACAAAATTATAAAGAATGGTGTGAAAATACGAAAATCATAATGGATACGTCCAGTTCACCCGCTGTCATTTATAGGAGTCAAAAGCCGCGGTCATTAACTAGCACTTCATATCCACATAGCCTCCGATTCTGGCACTAGTCGCGCTGCGAGCACTCCACAAAAAGCATTGCTTCTAGCATGCTGGGTGAACTGAGAAGGGTACTCGTGAACACGTGACAAACAGATTTTAAACTTTAAAAATTGCATTGACACCAAATTATTTAAGTTTAACAACAATGGTTTTTTCCTACGTACCTCTTCGTCCACTCGACATCAAAACAAAGCCTCCAGAGGTTTAATTTCATGAATTTCAAACATAAGAAGAACCAAGGTACGTGTGTATTGTACTGTATATTACGCTACGGCGTTTACCATTCTCATTAAAAATGTATTAAACGATCATTTGACGTAGCAATAACTCATCCGAAGACTTCAAGGATAGTCACTGTTATCTTAAAATAATCTTCGTAAGTAGTAGGAAAACACTTTTTGGCCAGAGACAGATACCAAGATGGCCGCCCCCATGTAAACCGGAAGTGCCACCATCTTGGAGAAGACCATCAATCTGGAAGGTCATGACGTCACTTCTGGCCGGCCATTTTGAATGACGTCACTTCCTGTCTTAAAAGCAACCGGAAATGCCTTCATATAGAATGACGTCACTTCCTGGCCGCCAGTTTGTGGTGTCCCATATTGAAGGTCTCCATTTTGGGGTGTCCCAAATTGAAATCCGCCATTTTGGGGTTTCAGTTTCAGTTGCAATTCCCGAAATTATTTAAAATCCCCATAACTCGGGAACCGTTGGTCTAGAACAAAACGGATCGAATTTCGGCCTCCCTTTTGAGAACCCTACTGAGGTTCCCAGCTAACTGGTAGCCCACCCAAAAATCGAGTTCCGCAGTTGGGCCACCCCCATAACTCGGGAACCGATGGTCCTAGAGCAAAACCGTTCGGGATTTAGCATACTCAGGCTGTGCCCTACGCGTGGGCCTTCCTGGAAATTGGGTACTCGAATTTTGGCAAGTTGGCCCACCCCAATAACTTGAGAACCGTCGGTCCTAGAACAAAACCGTTCGAGTTTTAGCTTTTCCTGGTCGTACCCTACGTGTGGGCCTATTCGGAATCTGGTACCACAATTTTGGGAAGTTGGCCCACCCCAGTAACTCGGGAACCGTCGGTCCACCCCAGTAACTCGGGAACCGTCGGTCTTAGAGCGAAACCGCTCGGGATTTGGCTATCCACCCCCGAAAGGAATTGGTCGGAGGGCTCAACCTCGGTAACGAACTGTATGTGGCTTTCTTACCGTACGGGCCGTAAAATGGTAGGGTTTAAAAAGCCGAACGTTTCCTTTGTTACTGTTCATAGTGCGCACGTAGGACCACCATTAGCCAAGAGGTTGATTTATAAACATTACTAATGCCAATTTTACAGACGCACTCATACATAAATACACTCACACATGTATACGCACTGGTTGAGGTTTAGGATGGAAAGGAGAGGGGTGGGATGGGTGTGGTCACCTTTCCACCTTGGTTGGAGCTGCCAGAGACCAAAGTCCCTGATGGCATAGCCGACCGCACAGTGTAGATAAGGGGGTTGGATTTAGTATTTCGTTTTCTTCATGGCATATTGTTCCCGCCTTTTTTTATTAGCCGATGCCTTCTCTTCCTTGGTCATGGCCTTGCGTTTCTTTCTTTTTTGTGTCGAATCCTACTCTCTCCTCGTTTCTTTCTGTTTCTCACTCAGTTCTTCACGCTTCTTCCGTTTCTGCACCGCATCCTGCTTTCTTCTCGCTATCTTCTTCTCTTCACGCATGGTGGTGTGTCTCTCCTGTTTCTGCCAAACGCTTCCTTGCCTTTCTTTCCTCCGCCCATCTGACTGGATCGTTCTGCCGTCTCTGACGGTTCTTCACCAACTCGTACTGGCGGGATGCTTTCGCATCCTCCTCCGCCTTCTTAACCGCGTCTACTTCGGCATGGGCTCGGACCCCGCAGCGAGGCTCACCAACTCTTCCACCTCCTCGTCACTCACTACGTCCATGTCGGAGTTAAAGTCGTCCACGTACTCCTGCCAGGTTCCGGACTCCACGTGGCCGATGGCTAGGGTATTTTCTCCGTCATCCTGGATGAACCTCTTATCAGCGTATGGTTAAATAAGGGACTTCGTCACTTTCACCATGGATAACTCGTGTCCGCTGCTGGCGATCTTACTCCAGGTGCCCTTCACCACCGAAGTCACGGACAACGCCACCCTGTAGTTCTTCCTCACGAACAGTTTCTTGAGTCCTTTGGCCTTCTTCGTTTTGGAGTATGGGGTCTTGATGGCATACATCTTGGCTCGTAGCCCGACGAATTCCTGATTCGGGACGCCACCCATCTCGTCCTTCATCTTCCCCAACGCTTGCATGTTCGTGTTGGAGAAGAGATGGTGGTCTCGAGGATAGTTGCTCGTGTCGAAACGGCTCGCGTCATGATCTATGTCATCGTACACGTCATCCGTCCACACATGGTAGCAGAGGCTATCGGTGTCCGAAAATAGCAGTTCGCCACGATCCCCGTACTTTAGTTTGATGTAGTCATAATGGAACTCGTACACGGTGAGCTTGCTGAGTTCCAGTGTGGAAAAACCCGAATAGGTTGGGAGATCGCACCAGACCTTTCGCATCCAAGGTTTCGCTGAACGAGACCTTCGTGCAAGATCTTGAAGGAGTCCGCATGGGACATGGAGGTGTACTTCATTGCCGACTCAGAGTTGGTGCAGAGCTTGACGTTGAGATGCTTCTGTTTGTTTTCTAGGGTCTTGCCGAACGCCAGGTTGTTCAGGAGCTTGAAGTACTCTTTTTCGAATGGAGTGGATGCCTGCTGCCTCCTCTCGGTGTTGGCGAGGACGTACGGTTTCAACCACGGTATCTGGTTAAAGGCTAGGATCCTACGGATGTGGCGGAGAATCAAACCATGGTGGAGATAAAACTTCAGGTTACAGCAGTGTACAACGTACTGGAGTTTGTGAAGGAGGTTTGGGACGAAATTTACGGTGGGCTTGATGTCGTGGCCCAGAGCTTCCGCCGTCACCTTTGCCCAGAGCGAAACGTGTTCCTCCCGAATCTCAAACTTATGCGGTGCCAGCGTGTAGTCACTGTGTATAGCATGCAACTCGCTGGGGTACTCCAGGTCGACTTCGAGGATATAACCGACGTCTCGCTGATCCGGAACGGTGCTCACGTCGAACATTCGGATTTCCGCCCTCGTCACATAATGGAACCCGTCGTAGGGAAGGTAATCGCACATCGCGAGTCCGTACAGGTTGTTCACGTCTAAGTCGATGATGAAGGAGGTAGGCTGATCGGGATTGTGCTCTGGCAGGTATCTGTTGTTGGTCTTGACGTGTCGCTTGCTGATGAGACCCCACCGCGGATACCAGACGTAATCAAGTTGTGTTTTCCCGCGTGGGTGAAGAGCTCCAACTTCACCCCGGTCACCCTGCGGGCGGCTGCCCAGCTGAACCCTGGTGTAGACACGTAGTAGCACGGTCCAACCGGTAGCAAGCGAGAGAGACCCGGCGAAACTCTTCGAAAATGTCCGCTAGCAGGAAGACGTCGGTCAACTGATAGATTTTGTGGTACAATCCGAACCTGCGCATCGACATCCGGTTCCAGACGTTCCTTGTGTGAACGAAGTCTTCATCCGAGATCCCCTCTTCGCTCTTCGCGTCTTGCGGTGGTAGAACTTATTCGGCGAAAACGGACATGTTACCGACATAATCGTACGAGTAGACGCCTTTGTGAGTCTGGAGATCCACAGCATCCTCCCGAGCCACACCACTACAAAGCCAATTTGTGTCATGCCGGCTTCGAGAATCGGGAAGCTACCACCGCCGCTCCTACGGTTATCGACCAGAGTGGACAGCGAGGCCTTCATGAAACCGTTGCTGTCTAAGAAGTGGAGATTGACGTTATTCCCGGCTAATGTCACGGTCATGCTCTGAAACCTCTCGGCATTGCGCCCGATGACGTACACTTTCCCGGGAAACTTGCACATGGCATGCACCAAGAGGTTCATGTCATAGCCCTCCAGGTTATAGAACATGACGGGGATAGTCCTTTGTTGACGGGCACTCAAATTGCATCTGGAATGTGCCGGGCCGCGATACTTCCCGCTGAAGTGGCAGTGGTCCCGAACTTTACGATCTCCAATCTTCTGCGAAGCGGGGGTCGAAGCTAAAATTGCAGTAGTGGCATCACTGAGCCGTGTCGAAAGCCCGCTGTTCACCGGGTGTTAGGTCGAGCGGTTGTACGTCGTCCAGCATGTGATCGTAGAACACGTCCACCACGTCTTCTCCCAGGTAAGAACCTTGGTTCACGATCTCTCCCTCGAGCCCCACCACTACGTAACCGAAGCTGCAGGGTACGTGTTGAGTGATCTTGGTCATTGAGCTCGTGGAAGGGAGGGGGGGAAGTGAGGCTTAATGGCGTGTTGACAGCTCGGTCATTAGCGCCAACCTCAGTCACAGTGCAGTGGTCCGGGTTGCCACTGCACCACACAATACAGAGATGTTATTCAAACCCTTAATCTAAATCTTGTCATACATCTGTACCTCCTGCAAAAATTTAAAAACACCGGACAGGAGGACAGACTTATCGCCCAATTGACGAGCAATGTCATGCAGAAGATGGAAACGACGACGAACACCATCAAGATGGCGACAATCAACAAGGAATTGCCGGACCGTAAGTGGCCGTCGACACCAACAACATTCAGGAGGGTCAAACCCCCGCAAAAGGGAACAGTGAGTAAGTCCGGTGTGACCAATGTGCAAACGGGTCAACACTACCTCCTCACGGCGACTGCGGCGTCACGCCGAGTTCTACTCCTCGACAGTGCCTTTAATAACTCGTAATTTATTACCGTCCTGCCTGTCCCACAAGGCCTGCCAAAAAGCGTGTAACCTCAGACACAGAGTTGGAAAGGCGTCTGAGGGAACAAGGCTCAGATCCCTTCCGAGAAGGCCAGAAAGGGCCCGTTTTGCTGCAGAATCAGCCTGCTCATTGCCACTTATTCCAACATGGCCCGGAATCCAGCAGAAAAGCACGGTTTTCCGCAGGCGAGGCAAGCGGGAAAGCAAAGCTTGGACACGCTGTGTCAAGGGGTTCCGAGGATTGTAATTAGCTAAGGACTCCAGGGCACTCATGGAATCACTAAAGATAATGAAACGCGTGCCCTTAAGGTCAAGGATCCATTCCACCGCCAAACCGAGAGCCAAAAGCTCTGCAGAAAACACAGAATAGCCTGATGGAAGGCGATGGGCAACCGTTACTCCCTTACACACACAAGCTCACGCCACGCCAACGTCAGACTTCGACCCATCAGTAAACAGCCGCTGATAACCGGCGTACTGGGAACACAGGTGCCGGAACTCCTGCAAGTACCTTGCTGGTAGAGTGGAACCCTTCGGGAGGGACGCCAGAGAGACTTGTGGAAGGGTCGGGTTGGATGGTCTGGATGAGGCGGTTAACGCATTCGAAGTCTGTGTAGATGATTCGGGGGAAGGGGTTCTGGCAGTTAAAGAATCGAAAGCTGAGCTTGTTTTTACCGGGTGTTCGGAATCTGAGAGCTTGAACGGCGTTGATCTTCACGCATTCTTCTCGGTGGGTCTACAACAACCACTCCTTCCCGTACCTGGTGATCCAGTTTCGACAGTAAAATTTAGCGTGCGAGTCTTTTCCGTGGTATCACAAGAGTTTGCGATGTCGACAATGGCGCAGTAGTGGGTGTTGACTGGGGCATTACTGGTATCTTCGCCTACCCCCTCTTCGCCCCCATCGTCATCCACCGTCAACAGGAGAAGATCGATGGGCTGGCCAGAAATGTTTTTAGAGACGCCAAGAGGGTAGAGCTTGACTTCATCGGTATAGCCTATGACGTTTATCGAAAGGTCGTTGTCCCTCTCAAAAGCATCGATTTGGTTCAGCTTCACCGGGAACGAGAGTATTGACATATCGAGCATGCTTACAAATTCCACATAATCTTCGGGTCTCAGGCTTCGTAATTCTAGGTCCACAGCAAGAACCGAGTAGAGGAAGCATTTCTGGTCGTCTAGGTTTTGTATGTTGACCACCACCGCTTTCTCACCGGTCTTCCCCTTAGGCAGAGGAATGTAGGAGGAGGCGCGCAGCGGTTGGTGTTTCGCCACTCTAACGGTCAGCTGCTTTACGCGGGATAAAACCCATCCACTTCCCCGCTCGGCATACGCGTCGATGGATCTTTGGATCTTCTCGAATGCCTCGTCTAACAGAGCAGGGACGTTGTTCGGATTGTACAGCTCCAAGTATCTGGACCAGAAGCCGGCCTCGGTGACGGTCGTCTCACGTACGAACTATATCCCCAGGCAGGTCTGTGCTTTGCAGTTCACCATCTGGTCCAGGCTGGCGACAGGCAACAGGCTCTGGATGGCCAGACACACTGACCGCAGGAGAGGAAGTGGGTCGGAATCGGGGAAACCGTCTTCGGTGGACACTTGCTGCTCGTATTGTTGATGACAGAGCTTCCCGGCGGGAAAGGGCGGGAATGCGGTCTCCGATGCAACACCACCTCTGGTCCGTGAAGCAGGTGCATTCTTCCGCCTCGAACGGGTGACGGGAACGAAAATGGTTGCGGAGCTGGTGAAATACCTCGGTACAGTAGATGCACGTAAATGCTGATTTTTCGGCCATGGTAGCGGAATGACTGGAAACAAGATATTGAGGATTCAGTATATACGAAGCAAGCAGTCTGCATTAAAAACTGGTCTTGTGCGGATACACAATACACTAGCCTGAGAAAGAAAGAAAAGACAACTGCCCCGACTGGGACTCGAACCCTGGTCATCCCGTTTATAGCCGGGCGCTCTAACCACTGCGCTACTGGGGCTTTTTTACCCACTGCGCCTGGCTAGTAAACGGGATGTCCTGCATTCGAGTCCCAGTCGGAACAGTTGTCATTTCTTTATTTCTCAGACTAGTGGATTGCGTATCCTCACAAGGCCAGTCTTTAATGCAGACTGCTTGCTTCGTTTACGCTTTACCTTGTGATTTCTTTATTTATGAATCAGTTTATGGTTTAGTATTTATATACAGGAAATTTTTTCGAAATTAAATTAATACCGTCACCCCAGCAAATCCAGATTATCGACCCAACTGTTGAACTTATCGTCGTACCCCCGCCACTTAACCAGGTAACTGGTCTTTCTCCCCGCCTTCCGCGTCTTTAACACCTTATCCACCAGAAACAGGTCCGGTACCCGCGTCTTTTGCAACTCCTGCTCATAGAACCAGCCCACGATACCCTCCCCACCGTAATCCCTCAAGGTGTACGTGACGGGACTCGTGTTCCGCACTTTGTCCACGACGTATACCTCGTTTGTCCAGTTCTGCAGGTAACCCTTATCGAACGTGCCTTTGACGCGGGGTATTCTTACCTCGTTCCTGACTTTAAACTTGGGTTTACCCGCCGAACGATTCGACAGTCGAACGGCCGGTGGAACGGTAATACCCGCAACCACGTCTTTCGGTCTAGCCCGATCGTCCTGTGGACGGATCCGTTGTACTGGCGTAGAAGTGGGGCAATCAGGTTGAGCCACTTGGAACTTCCCCTACGCGTGAACTCGCGCCACGTAGCCGTCTTCAGGATCCGGTTGAAGCGTTTAACCACGCTACCCTTGGTCTCGTAAAAGGAGCAGTAGTGGTTGATACCGCACCGTTTCGTCAGGGCTGAGAATTGGGAGTTGAAGAATTCCTTCCCTTCGTCCGACTGCAGGTGTCTGGGCCTGGACGAGACCAGCATCTTCTCGAAGGTGGTCGCAACATCTCCATACTCTTGGATTTGACGGGTTCCGGCCGGGTGATCTTACTATACGTGTCTATCTGTGTGAGTAGGTACTTGTATCACTCGTTAACGCCGGAATATGGGATCATTTCCACGAGATCTATTTGCCACAAGTCATCGACGCCGAGGGCTTTCGTTCTACGTCTCAGGTATCGACGCCTAACCGGTTTGTGCAGGTCTTCGACTAACGTATCCATTCCGCACCTTTATTCATTTATGTTTTATCGTTCCCCCATCCCTATCCCCATCATCGCACTGGCAACACCCGCAGCAGCCGCCTTCTCACCCAACCCCCTGGTGTTTGACAGCAGTATATTCCAGGCCTCGGAAGCCAGCTATTCGTCGGCTCGGTGTCGATCTTCCTGAGCGGTGCTGGCGGCATAGGCTAGTCCATGTCGTTAGGTCATGTCGTTTACAAGCTTCCTCTAGAGCGTTTATGCCGACGTCTCCTCTGGCCAGTCTCTTGCCGAGTTTCGTACTGGGCCCGCAGTACCTGTACATGGGGATGTGGAGTTCTACCGGTAGTTTGTCGATCATCTTGTTGAACAGACCCCAACTTTTCTTGCCTCGCTTCCAACCCTTCTGGAAATGGACTTTCGTGGTCCCGCAGTCCGCGCATTTGCCTTTCAACAACAGCCGGTTATTCGACATCGTTGTGAGGTTAGAGTCGAGGGTGTCAGTGTCCCGTTTGCACTTCAAGCAGTACATGTTTAAAATGCGTTTCAGGCCTTTATTAAACTGAATAAAGGCTTAAATAATGAAACTCATCAATTACGACAACCTTGGTGAAACTGTCAGGAAGATCAAGACGCCTCGGAATAAAGTCAAGATTCCCCTATTCGCTGTGGCGCATCGTCTGCAGTCCGGCCGGGTGCGGGAAGACGAACCTCGTCCTCAACCTCCTCTGCAACGAGGGCTGGTGAGAATAAGACAGACTCTACGTGTGCTCCAAGAACCTGTTTCAGACTAAAAACGAGAGGCTGAGGCGGGCCTTCAACAAGACCTGCCCGGAAGTCGCAGTGTTCTGCTCGAACAACGAGGAGGTACCGCCACCCGAGAAGCTTCTAGATCCCGACAAGAAGACCGTATTCCTCTTCAATGAATGCATGTTCCAGAAAAAGGACAGGATCGAGAGGTACTTCACCTATGGTCGGCACGCTAACATGGAAATCTTTTACCTGTGCAAGACCTACAGCAGGATACCGAAGCGGTTGGTTTGAGACAACGTGAACGTCCAGATTCTCTTCATGCAAGACGACGCCAATCTCAGGCACGTCTCAGGGTGTGACATTAGCTTCGAGGAGTTTAAGCAAACCTGCGGGGAGTGTTGGAACGCCGACCCGCACGTATTTCTAACGATCGACAAGACCAAACCCTTGAGAGAAGGGAGGTACAGACGCATGTTGGATTGAGTCCGTTACTCGATGTTGATTTCAATGTTGACGAGAACATGATTGTTTGGGTTGATAAGAACGCGTGTGTCTGGCTTGATGAGAACGCGTGTTTGGGTTGATGTGGACGAGTGTCCGCTTAATTTGAGGGGAGAGACCATGACCGTGAGACCGCACTTGAGGAAGCGGTAGGTGGAATTTTTTGGCGAATAAAAGGGTATAATTAGTGTCCATTAAATGTTGGACTTCAAACCCAACAAACCATCCCCCACACAGCAACCCACGCAGCCACCGAATCCCGAGCTAAACGTCGACTAGTCCTGACTTCATCGAACGCGGCCTGTCTCGAGTGCCTCATCTCCAACGTGAAGTGTAGACCGTATAAGGATACCAAAACGTCCAGGAGCCTTTTACCCTTGGCGAGTCCGTGGTAGAGTATAATTACCACGACGACACCCCAATAGTAGGGATGAACTTGAACAGCGTGAACTCGGAACTTAGAATAGTGGTTCAGAACCAGGATCTCTTCACCCATTCCCACCGGAGTTACCTGTACGCGAAGGGTACCATGGGAAACCCGAGTGACGGGTCGGCTTACGCAGCCACCAACAAGATAGCCCTCGTGAACAACGCGATAGCCAACCTCTTCTCGAACATCAAGTACCAGATAAGGGACAAGACCATGGACGAGATCAATCACCCGGGGTTTGCCAGCACCATTAAGGGAATCGTCTCTTACAGCCTGCAAGACCAAGCCCACGTAGCAAATAGGGGATGGTTCCTGGACGGTTCCAGTGCTAGTACGGCCGACGACGGAACGAATATCGTCTTCAACCACAAGAGAGACGTCCTTCTAAGCGCCCACTCCCCGAAAGGATCCTTCGCTTATACCATCCCGCTCTTCCATCTCCTGGGATTCTTCGAAGATTACACGAAAGCGATTTATGGGGTTCAGCAAACGTTGATTCTAATGCGGGCTGCGGCCACAAATGCCATCTTCCGAGACATCGGAGCAGCCCCGGAAAAGATAGTTCTAGAGCAAGTGTCCTGGCGCCTTCCCCACGTCACCCCTTCGGAGGCGCAGAAAACTAGGCTGTACGGACACGTGGATGTCGGAATCACCGTAGCCATGGCTTTCAGACACTGGTACTCGGACATGCTCGATTTGCCCACCACGACTAGCTGTACTTAGAGATTGATCACAACGAGTTCTATTGAGAAGCCGAGATACATAATAATCGGGTTCCAGACTGTGAGAGAAACTGATCAGAAAAAGAATCCGGCCATATTAGACCACTGCAGTCTAACGGACACGCACGTGACTCTGAACTCGGAGCGATATCCCTTGCTCGACATGAATGTGAATTTTGCCAGCGGAAACATCTCGAACGTGTATCAAGACTTATTCCACTTTAGGAAGCAGTATTACGGGCAGCCGGTAACGGGACCCGCTTTCGATGTTTCAACTTTCGGTAAGATCTTTCCCCTGATCTGCATAGTCTGCTTGATACAGAACGAGAGGCTTAAATCGAGAGTAATCGACGTGACTCAGAGGTTTAAATTCGGAGCTCAAGTACCGGCCAGCACTCGATGCTACACCGTGGTTATCAGTGACCAGCTCATGACCCTCGAGTTGGACAGTAGCAAAGTCGAAGTCGTGACGTGAGGTGGGAGAAAAAAGATAAATAAAAAGTACATTAATTATGTATTCCCAACCCCCCTCCAGTTGTCGGTTTCCCAGAAGTGGGGTATGCTTCGACAACTCAAGATCGGAAAAACGCCGAGTATTCAGCTGTCCAACTCTCAGTTGAAGCGGAAGACCAACGTATCTCTACCGGTCACCAAAGCGCAGCAGTCGAGAATTCAAAAGGTTTGAACTACGGGCCGTGGATTGAATCTGAAATTCTCGTGTACCCAAATCCGGAAAGGCGGCTTTCTTCCCCTGCTGCTCCCAATCCTCGCCGCCCTCGGAGCAGTAGGAGGCGGAGCGGCGGGAATAGACAAGGGTGTCAATGACTCTAAGGCTAACTCAGGCAGCTCGAAGAAATAAAGTGCCACAACGCGAAGATGGAAGCCCTAGCTGCTTCGAAAACGGGCGGCGGACTGGGAAGAAAAAAAAAGTCCCACGGTGTGGTCGCGGGTTTGATTTGAAGCCAGGGTTTCTGTGAACAGGGCCTTAACAAACTTGGACCTTGCCAGATACGCTACAACGTTGGGGATCCGCACCTTCAGGAGTTTATTCGAAAGACCTGCTCCCCGTGCATTCCAGAGCGTCTGAATGCGCTATACTGAACTTGCAGGACTCGAGAGACGGGGATGGAACTCACTGGACCGCGTATTACTTAAAGGGGATGGGGGGGGTTCGTGCGCCCTATACTTTGATTCGTTCGTCTTAAAACTGCCTGCAGAACTCTACAGTTACCTCGGAAATAGGAAAATCGTCTGGAACCCGAGGAGGATACAAGCGGCCGACGAAATATTGGGGGGGGCCAATATTGTTTGGCCGTACTGTTTATTTTAATGAAGGTATGCTAATCTGTTCGAGATGGTGTAGCAGCTCGGTACCCGATAATACGGGGGAAATCGAAAAATGGACTTGGCGGCAGCCGTGTGAGGAGTCACCGACGTCTGGGGTTTAAGGGAGGTCAGATTCCGAACCGTTTTGTTCTAGGACCTAACATTCCCGAGTTATGGCCGGTTAATTGCAAAATAAACTCGGTGGCTGCATAGGGCACACTGGGGAAGCCAAATCCCGAACCATTTCGCTCTAGGACTAGCAGTTCCCGAGTTACGACCGGGTAATGTCAAAAGGAATTCGATGGTGAGATGGGGTGCACTCGGGAAGCCGAATCCGTGTCATTTCGCTTTAGGACCAGCAGTTCGCGCTTCAAGTCCGCGGGTCTGCACTTCCTCGAGATGTTGTGCAGGGTTGATTGAAAAACTTTTCATATATAAAGCTAAATCCGCTTATACACAACTTAGCTTCTAACCCACAACTCGAAAATGGATTCCGAGACTCATTACCGGTATGCTTCACCTGATCCACGTGGGTACCGTCCTGAAGAGGGAACTCCCCCATTCCGCAGCTGCTCGACCCGGAGACTGGAGTGAAGATCTTCACTAAGGAGGCCGCATTCGCTGCGATAGCTGCGGAGGAATCGAAAATAGAACGGGTGAGGTTTCTGGAGCGTGTGTATGGATCGAAGAGGTGAGGTGAGAAGAGATACCAGAATGGTTCATCCTAATGTTGCAGGTGCCGGAGGAAAGCGGCAACTCCAATAATCACCCCGATATCGCTCGACCCAGAGACTGGGGTGAAGATCTTCACTAAGGAGGAGGCATTTGCTGCGATAGCTGCAGAGAAATAGAGCTGTCGAAGCATCTGGAGCGGCCCACAGGTTGAAGATGCGCGCTGATGAAAGATATTGGGATAATTTCTGACAATTTCTGCGGAAATGGGCAAAGTAGTAACTTGACTTACTCCGATACGGCTCGAGTGGGGGCGGGGGGGGGGGGGAGCAACTTGCCAAATATGATGGTACTCGATTTCTGGGGAGGGTCACGTGTAGTGTACAGCCTGGGGAACCCGCAGCTCAAACCGTTTTGCTCTAGGACCAACGGTTCACAAGTTATGATCGGTTAAGTCGAAACATAGGGTGAGCCAACTTCCCCCAAAATGACGGTACTCAACTTTCGAGAGGCCAACACGTAGGATACAGCCAGGGATGCTAAATCCCGACCTGTTTCGCTCTAGGACCAGCGGTTCCCGAGTTATTGGGGTGGGCCATCTGTGGAACTCGAATTTTGGGTGGGCCATCAGTTAGATGGGACCCCCGGTGGGGTTCTCTAGGACCAACGGTTACCGAGTTATGGGTATTTTTTAATAATTTCGGAAATTGAAGCTGAAACAGGAGCCATCATAGGAAAATGGTAACATTTCCGGTTGCACTCTACAATATGGAGGCATTTCCGGTTCCTTTAAAGGCTTGAAGTGACGTCATTCAAAATGGTGGACCGAAAGTGACGAAATGACCTTCCAAATTGATGGTCTTCTCCAAGATGGTGGCACTTCCGGTTTACATGGGGATGGCCATCTTGGTATTGTCTCTGGTCAAAAGGCATTTTCCTACTACTTTCGTTTAATGCTGCAACACCAGGAAATCTAATAATGAGAACAATTCCAAGTTCTTGTGCATCCCCCTAACTCTAATCACTATGATGATATGGGTGCTTTCAGCGTGCCTAACGGCAGTTTTTGACGGTTTTGGACGACGCAGCTCTCATGCTGTGTGAAACAGTGTTAAGCCTTTATACATATAAGGAAGCTGTGGCTCAGCAAGTTGCACATGCATGCAACGAAAAGGAAGAAGGGGTGTTTTCGGAAAATCGGGGCATTACCGAGAAAGTGCTAGTGTTATCACTTGTAATAACCCAATTCCTCGATAACACCCTCTCTTCCTCTACCTTCCACCATGGTAATAAGCAGGATATACTCATACGTAATATCCCAAGAGCTAAGGAAATTATCGATAATTTTTTCAACTCGAGTGTTTTGGCCCCTATAAACTCACGAGTGCTATTTAGGCAGACATTAATTTCACGAGTGCGTAGCACGAGGGAAATTATCTGCTAATAAATAGCAAAAGTGAGTTTAATGGGCCAAAACACGAGTGTTGAAAAAATTTGATAATTTCCAATAGCTCGCAGGGTATTTAGTTAGAGAATTTCACGTCATATTTCAGTATTCAGCACTATAAATTTCGTATGCAACATTTAAAAATTTTATAAAAGTCGCGCTGCTGTCCAAATATCGACGCGCCGATTGGCATTACGGCCGCCAGGAATAGAATTGGTATTCGCCGCCGCTGAAGAATTTTTCATTGACGCACACCTCCAAACTTTTTACTTTAAACAATTCCGTAATAATAAATTAATAAATGCAGTACATAATTTTTTTTTCTAAAATTGCAAGAGTAAATAAAAAAAACGAATCAAATACGGATTGTAGTGGACCGTAATAAATTTCAAAACGGTGTTCAGAATTTGTTGCTAGGTTACGTTGACGTTAGGCCTAACGACACAGGCGGATTAACGTGTTTTGCCACCGGCTTCTACGTGTGATTGCAGGCGTTGCTAGGTTATGGAAACGAACGACACCGTGCGTATTTCAACAGAAAGGCCTTCCGGACTGTTACTGGTAGGAAAATACATACTTTTATTTGAAATGAATTCAACAAACGTATCGTAACGTGTCACCTGGGTAACGTTTGACGCGAGTGACTGCCAAAAGTGTATCAACTTCAGAAAGCGCTGCTCGCCATGTTTTGCACGGTTTAGCATTACGCTGCGTCGACCAATGAAAGCTCCAGGATATTGCCTAACTGATTTAGTTTTAAATTTAGCCAATGAACTTCGACTTACAGTGATAATCACACAGTAGCTTTTGAAAGCTACTGCATGATTATCACTGTAAGTCGGTTGTGATTGGGCGAATTTAGTACACGATCGAGTGAGAAAATTTCTGTCGGGGAAATTCTCAGAAAGAAATATCCCAAGAGCTAAGGAAATTATAGATAATTTTTTCACCACGAGTGCTTTGGCTCCTATAGATTCACTAGTGCTATTTAGGCATACATTAATTTCACGAGTGCGAAGCACGAGGGAAATTACCAGCCAATAAATAGCAGGAGTGAGTTTAATTGGCCAAAACACAAGTGTTGAAAAAAAATTGATAATTTCCAATTGCTCGCGGGATGTTTAGTTACATAATTTCTCGTCTTAAATTGCGTCAGCAGAATTTAAAAAAAAATGAAAGTCGCTGCTGCCCTCCAAATATCAACGCACCAATTTGCACCACGGCCGCCGAGAATAAAATTGACATTCACCGCCGCGGAAGAATGTCTCATTGGCGCACACCTCTCAACATTTTTACGTTAAATAATTCCGTAATAATAAATTAGTAAATGTAGTACATATTTTGACTCTTTTTGTAAAATTGCAAGTAAACGTAAACAAACAAAATTGAATAAGTACTACAGTGCAGCCGTAATAAATTAAAAAACGGTGTCCAAATTTATTGTTAGGTTACGTTTGGCGTAACGATGCAGCCGAGCATTGCCATCAGCAACAGCATCTACATCTGGCTGCAGGTGTTGCTAGGTTACGCAAACGATCAACACAGCACGTATTTCGAAAAAAAGGCCTTCCGAATTTTTTTGGTAGGAAAATACATACTTTTATTTTAAATGAATGTTACAAACGTATCGTAACATGTCGATGCTAACGTTTGAAGTGAGTGACGCTAGGAAGCGTATTAACGTTTGATAGCGCTTGCCATGTTTTTCATTATAGTGCGTCGACCAATGAAAACTACAAGATATTTCCTTACTGATTTAGTTTTAAATTTAGCCAATGAACAACAACTTAGGCTACAGTGATAACAATGGAGAAGCTTTCGAAAGCGAAGTGTTATCAGCTATAATACCACTAGTGCTTCTATGAAATCGATTATTTGGGTGTTTTAGCATGAAACTCCTTTCCAGATTTAATTTTGTTGGAAATTTGTAGGAAAGGAGTTGAGTGTTAAAACACCCAAATTACACTTTCATAGAGGGATTCGGTTTGAGAATTTTTTTCCGCAGTGCGATTCTCCGAAGCAATTTCGTTCTACGGTTTCCTTTTTGATTCTCTGTGATGTTAGTAGTGTAATTCGGTTTTGCTTTCGATTTGCCGGGGTGTTTTTTTTCTGTAATTCGACCATGATGTTCTTTTTGCGTGAAGAAAACGAAAATGTTCACTGTAAGTCAGTTGTGATTGGAAGAATTTAGTACACGATCAAGAGGACAAAGTTCTGTTAGGGCAATTTTCATAACCATATCCAAGACTTTGAATCTTAAATCAAACATCATCAAGTTTTTTTTTAAACCAAAATCCAGTATAAAACATGAAATAAAAAAAAATCATCTCCCTGGCTAAACTACTTTTAGTTCTTGGTACCATCTGTGTCCAGATTGATTAACTGTGTTGCATCTTTTTTTCATGGTTCCGTTTCAAATAGTAATGACGCCTCCCAATTTTTGAACAGGCACATTATATTTTTACCCCTTGATCTTTATTTTGTAGCTTTAGAATGCCAAGAGACGAGCTAACAGACGCACTGCCCAACACACGGGCATTTGCCGTTCAGGTCCTCCTCCCCATTCCCAGTTTATCAGTTTGGTTTGAACAATCCGTACCTTGGGAAAAATAACTGTCCTTCGTGCGTGATGTCATTGAAGACATGCCTCAGCGATGACCGCGCAGAACAAATTGTTAGTCCGGCAACAATGTGCCAATTGCAAGTTCTTTTCAAGGCTACAACGTACCAGTTTAAACTTCTAGCCAAAGAATTAACACGCTCGCCCATTTTCATTGTAGGGATTCCCTTTTCGTGGGTCGTCGTTGTCTTCGTTTCTGTTGTCAGACTTTGGTTTACAATGTAGTTCAGCACCATCTAGAGGCAGTTGCAGAGGTAGAATCTTTTTATCACACTGTTTTAGATTTAGGGTAATAAAGCAGAGATGCCATCATCTTTTTGAACTAGTTTTCCTGATTTATCAACTTCTATCAGTAGATACAACGGGAGTGTATTTAACTAAGCAGGTTGGAGTGACGAAAAAATTTTAAAATTAATTTGGGCTTGGTATGGAAAATTTGCCTTTTGGTACAAAGTAAGCAGTGTTAAAAGCATTTCACCTTAGTTAATATTCAGGTCTGCCCCAAGCCACTTGGGTTTTCATTCATTTTGCGATATTTGGCATAAAAATTTATACTTTCTTATAATTACAAATAAATTTGGGCTGGGTAAGGAAAAGTTTCCTTTTGGTACAAGGTAAACTGTGGTAAAAGCATTTTGCTCTAGGTTAATATTTTGGTCTGCCCCAAGCCATCTGAAAAAGTGGCTTTTTATTGCCGAGTCGAAAATATACATTACCTGATTTTTAGCAGTTCCTCCAATTTGAGCATTAAATCCCGTGAAAAGTTGGCTTCCCGGCTGATCTCGTTATACAGTGCATGTCTGGGGCTCGCGAACTTTATAAGGCTTGCACAGCGGACTGGTAACATCTTTCTCCATGGGACAATCGTCTCGTGCGGTTGTCATTGACCGCTCCATCTTCTAGTCCTACACCGTTCTAAGAGCTTACTCTCCCGATCCTCGCCCATCGATACATGTACTGTCGATCCGCGATGTCTTCCATTTCCTCGCTGGTTTGCAGCTCCGTAGCGTGTACTTTTGCCAACGCTTCAGCATTGCCTACATCTGACCCGGATCCGGATTGTGTCTCACCTTCCCAATCCGCACGGTCTGCTTCGCATTAGTCTTGTCCCAATGTGCTCCGCCTCGTCGTTTCGGCCGAGCCCCAGGATGCATTGTCACTACGACTCACCTTCCCAAAACCCCCACCATCCATCGCCTTTCCAGGCCTCTTATCACATTTTCCTAACGAAGGTAGGAGGGGGCCTTTAGGCCGAGGGATCCATCCGTCCCATTGCGCCCACCTATCCTTCCCTCACCAGTGACTTCGGTCCCTCTTGGGGCAGTGGCTTGCCCGTCTCCCCGTTTTTGCCCGCCACAAGGACTGCCGCTCCCGGTACCGTACCCTACATTCTCTATAGGCACTTTTGCCCTCCGGCTAGCGGTCCGGTCAGCTGCTGCCTTTCCCCCGGCTCTTCACCTGCTGTTCCTTCTGTGATCCCTTCATCGTCTGCCACCGGTCTTCATTGCTTCGAAGAGGCTCGTGACAATTTTAACGTACTCTACAGCCGTCTCGAGCCACTCCGCTCTCCAGATTTTTTGGCTCTCTCACCACCATCTCCTGTATTGGTGTCTCGCAGTCGGCCCGTGACGTTTCCAAGAATCACTCCGCTCAAGAAAACTCCTCTTCCAGCCGGCCCCTTGACCCGATCCTACTCTGCACCAGTTGCATCAACATCTGGAGCCTCCTGCACTGTAGTCCTATCGCCACCCTCTCCCGGCCTGACATCTTCCATGTCCTGTTAAACTTTTTCTTTCTCACCCATGTGCAACTTTTTTTTTATACAAAAAAAAAAACCACAACAACAACAAATAACGGCTGTTGCATCGAATGCACATCCAACTTACCAACTTACATCGAGTGCACATCCCACTCTGATAATTTTCAACGTCATTAAATTTGCGACCGGACTGCCACAGTTTCTTACATTACAGTGGGCTGCATTTGAACGATTACACAAAGACAACGAAGTCCAAGGTTTCAGCAATCAACAGGCCACGTCATTTGTAGGTCCTTAGGACTGATCCACTTCACCGGATGGTCTTCACCTCCTCCATCTCTTCTCTTTTCAGGTCCAGACGCCACGAGCCGCATCCATTCGTCCACTCTTCCCGTGTTGGATTCCTTCCCCGTTTGCAACAACGCTCCTACTCCTCTTGGGACACCAGTTACAGTCAGCTCGAATTTTTCATCTACTCCGTGCTTGGCCTTCACTGCCTACCTGACTACGGTACCGGCCATGCTGTCACCTCTCCACACGGTTCTTCAGTAATTTTCCCATTATTCCAGCCAGTGGAGGAGTGGCCACAGCAGTACTGGTGCTATGTCAGTAATCCGGGACGTTTTGCGTAGCCCGTTCAAATCCGGGACATGCCAATCCGACGACACATACGTACATAAAGATGACTTACTGTACTGCGTTATTTCTAGCGGATTGTTCTTTGGTAAATTTTCTTCCCGGTTTCCGTGAGCCCACACAATCTGCTAGTACCACTCCTTGTCAGCTTCACTCGATCCTCTTCTTCTCCTACACCACCTTATTCACTAGGTCATTCTTCCATGAGGCCCCACTCCGTCTCCACGACCCACTATGTCGTCTCCACGTTTCAGTGACTCCCTCTGTTCAAGGTCATTCGTAGTTCCAGGTTTTACCACCTTCTCACCTTTGGCGCACGACTCAGTCAGTTGCCTACAGCACCGTACAACCACACACCGTTGCTTCTTTGTTTCCCTCCTGCCTTTTGCATCCAGTCCAGGATCCACAACGGTTTTTTGACTGTCAAGATGTCAGATTCGTCTTCTGAGGAGGAACACCATCACTGAATATGCCCCCACCAAAACCATGCAGCTGTATCTCGTTTTCAACTAACCCCTGTTGTCAGTACCATCGCGAATGCAACGGGGTGACGAAACGATGTACAGTGTGTGTCACAATTTCACCTAAAGAATGGCCCGTTATATGGAAGCGGCAACTCCACTCCCGTCAATGGCGTGCCCGGGCTCAATGACAAAAGGCTTTAGCCTTGAAACTGGCACCATCTTTGACTAGACCACCGTCTGTCTCTCCAGCCTCGACTGATACGATTCCACCTTTAGCTTTGAAACAACCTGCACCTTCGGAACTACGTTCTCCAAAATCGTGTCCGGCTAAGAAGCAACGAACTAGTTTAACCGCTCCTACCGATCCGCCCTCGATCCCTAGCACTTCTGGTCTTCAATCGATAAAACGAACTGGTTCCACCAAACCACCAAACCTCACATCAAAACGGCTCGAACCCCATTTGCGCCTCCTAAATATAGTGCACCATTTCCATGCTCGAAAGTGTCAAGTCCGACTCACAGGATCCGCCAAACTTCTGCTCCAAAACGGACTGATACTACTCCTACGCCGCCTGCTGTTCATCAAGATGACCATCGGGAACCTGTGCCGCCTGAAATAATTCATGATTCCCTATCGCTTCTGTCTCCACCATCAAGCAAGATTTTCTCCTGCGGACACTTCTTCAGATTATGCTCCACGTCAGTTTTCCTTCGGCATCTACTTTGCGAGTCGCCTTGATTCGTGGCTTGAACTTATCTTTAGAGGAAGTAGATCACAACGTGAAGTCGGTATTGACCGTTGCTGAAAGCTTTGCTGCGGGATTGACTTCGCTCCACAATATGGCATCAGCAGTCTCAACTCGTCCACCACCAGCTCCTTCTGATGAGACACTCTGTACCGTGAATACCCGGTTATAACTAGTCCTAGTCAGCGACGCTCTGACAAACGAACTAGAGGAACTTCACCATCGTCATTACGCTCTTCGGATCAATTATTCACTATTATGATCCCATTGCACCTGGCTCTCTCCGATCCCATCCTCACCGCCATGGAGGGCTTACTACTGTGCACGTTCCAGGACAAGGCGACCCCACAATGCGCCATCATCTACATTCCTTCAATCACCCCACAATCCGCCTCCTCGCCGGAAGCATACTCCTACTCTGCCCATAGAGGCTCTTCACGCAGCGGCTTCATCCCCTCTGGATTCTCCTTTCAAGGACACCTCGGCTACTGCACGCCGATCTTTTACACTAGACGGTGACCCACCCGAAGTCACCGATCCTTTCCACGTCTGGTCAGGGGCCACCATTTACACAACTTTTAACGGCCTCTCATCGTACTTCGTTTGGCAGCAGAATGATGCCCCACACTTCCTTCCAGTCTTTCACGGAATTCACCCTCACGATTCAACACCGTCCAATGGTCCACCTTGCTCACCCTGCCGAGCAGAGCACGAGGCACGGCTTTTGGCTTTCGGACCGATCCTCAGTAATACACAACCATCACCACTGTCCCTCTACTCTGCAATGGGATCAGCGAGGGGCCAGTTCAAGTGTTTTCCACTAGTTGAGGAACCTTGTAATACACTCTCTCGCCAAGCCACTAAAGAGCCCGACTTCTCTTTCGCCATCTAATCAACTTCTAAATTGGACATTCTTAGCTTCCACCAAGTTCGAGCTACATAAACTTGTGCACCAGACTTTCCAAATTTGTCAAACATGCACACTCAACAAGAGTCTTTCCAGTAAATACAACGTCCTACGGTATTACTTTACAGGGGGCAAGGTGGCCTGACGGTTGGCATGACCGTCTCCAGTGCCAAAGGTCCCGGGTTCGAATCTGGCCTCAGCCGCCCCTGGCATTTTCGGGCAGAGAAGGGCCCTGTGATGTCTCGTGCTCATGTCGATTGTGGCATGTAAAAGAACCTAGGATTTCTTATAGGATTTACCTAGAAAAATTTACCCTCTCTCCTTCTGGCGCCTTGGCTAACGCTGGGTGCGCGTCAAACAGCTACAGTATTACTCAACATATCCACACCCCATTCCCGTCTCCAGACCAAGCCACAAACATCGATCCGAAGTCTGCCACGACAAGATAAGCCACCTTCTTCGATCCGGGGGTTGACCCTCCTGAATGTTGTTGGTGTCGACGGCTACTTAAGGTCAGGCACTTCCTTGTCGATTGTCGCCATCTTGATGGTGTTCATCATCGTTTCCATCTTCTGCATGACATTGCTCGTCAATTAAGGTATAAGTCTGTCCTCCTGTCTGGTGTTTTTCAATTTTTGCAGGAGGTACAGATGTATGACAAGATTTAGATTAGGGGTTTGAATAACGTCTCTGTAATGTGTGGTGCAGTGGCAACCCGTACCACTGCACTGTGACTGAGGTTGGCGCTAATGACCGACCTGTCGACGCGCCATTAAGCCTCAATCCCCCCCTCCTTCTTTGATCCTCACTCCTACTCCTAATCCGCAAGACGATCCCACTGACAGGGTAAGTTAGTTAGCTATATCTGCATGACCCTACTCCTTTTCCCCCCTTTGGGTGTTAGACAGTTGACTTGCAGTCAAACCAGCCATTATGTCTTTCCCTATGCCATAATATGTTCTCATTCGATTTCCTGAATTATGTCTAGGATACGGATGGGGTCAATTTCTACTGTCCCAGCATCCCTGTGCAGGTTGGTGGATTGCCCATCTCACACTTGCGATCTGCTCCTGCCTGATTCACTGACAGGGTATTTTGCTGGGATACTGAGTCGTCTTCACCGGACTGTTGTCCTTCGGGGCGCTGGTTCGTTAAGCGGGCGACTTGAACCTAGCCCTTCTCCTGGGTGACGAAGTCTGCTAAAAATCAGGTTATGTATATTTTCGTCTCGGCAATAAAAACACTAAAGTACCAGGGTGCACACCTGGTTAATTTTAGTTTTTGTTGCCTTTACGAAAATATACATTACCTGAAGGGCCTGCCCAGCCTCCCCTCCGTGAACTAGGTTTAAGGGTTAGATAAAGATGTCGAACAGTCCGCTGCGCAAGCCTTATAAAGGCTCGCGAGCCACGGACATGCGCAGTAAAACGAGGTCAGCCGGGAAGCCAACTTTTCAAGGGATTTAATGCTCAAATTTGAGGAACTGTTAAAAATCAGGTAATTTATATTTTCGTAGAGGCAACAAAAACTAAAATTAACCAGGTGTGCACCCTGGTATTTTAGTGTTTTGGAACTTTTACGGAATTGTGTATTCAATTCAAATTACATTTCACTAAGTAATAATTTTGTTTAAAATTACCTTTGTTTGATTTTTTTTAATAAATTATTTATCAAACAAAGCTACAAACCTAGTGCACAAATTATAATTCTAAGTTGTTTGACATTGCTGTTTGTAAGAAGTAAATCATTGAAGTGGAAGTAAATCATTGAAGTGTGAGAAAAGTGATAAGGTACCTGCTGCAGAAAGACCATTTTTGGAAGATTGGAGAAGTCTACGAAAGATCATGATTGTAGGAAGTGTAGATAAAGTCATTACAAAGCGATTGCAAGAACATGAAAAACATGAAAGAAAACATTCTAATAGTTGCTGTGGAACTCCAACAACAGCCACACCTAACTCCCCATTGTCTTCAAATAATGCTGAATCCAGTTCTTCTGATATTCAGTCTGACAACGAAATTGATTTTGTGCAATAGTTTCGTAACTTTGTTTGATAGTTAGGGCCATTTTGCCGGCTCTTGAAGGGTTTGAGGAAATTTCGATACTCGTCATGAAGTTCTTTTATTTTAGTTACAATGTGTTTGTGTTAGAATCAATGCATTCTGCCACAATGCTTCGACTTTAGACACTACACTTCTTGAAACTTCAGTGACTGCAGGGATCTCTCCAAATCTCTGTCATTTCTTCTTTAAGGAAAAAAGTAACATTTCAACACCCCAGCAATTGTGGGAGAATGGTCTGTAGTAAATTCGAAGGGTTTTCAAAAATCGGGCAGCCGGAACGCTGCCTTGGCTTCGGCTGCTTGCATCCAGAAACGCCAGCCATTCTAATTATTTTTAATCGGAAATAAAACAGACAAATTAAGTAATTTATTTCAAACAAAATAAATCAAACAAAAGTAATTTTAAATAAAATTATGACTTAGGAAATGTAATTTAAATTGAATACACAATTCCGTAAAAGTCCGAAAAAGATATTTTTTCAGCTGGATTGGGGCACACCTAAATATAAACCTAGGATAAAATGCTTTTACCGTAGTTTACTTTATACCAAAAGGAAACTTTTCCATACCCAGCACAAATTAATTTGTAATCATAAGAAATTATAATCTTTTTTGCTGAATATCGCTAATTGGACGAAAACCAAGATAGTGGCTTGGGGCAGACCTAAATATTAACCAAGGTCAAATGCTTTTAACACAGCTTGTGCCAAAAGGCAACTTTTCCTTTCCCAGCCCAATTCCTTAAATAAAATTTGTTTGACTGCTCCCAGTGTAAGCAGGCAGCATATTTTAGTACATTGTACTGCTAATGCCAAATGGTGCAGCAGTATTATGCATCCACTGAGTTACCTACATTCGAAACTGAAACATATGACTCAGGACTGTGGTGTGCCAGTCTAGGGTAATTTAACAATACGAAGCTTAGAGCCAGATCGTATGTTTGTTGATTTTATTAGTATTACTTGGATCACTGCATCAGGTGATCAGGTACAGACCAAAAGGTTCGACTAGTTAGCGCAGGCGGAGACTGTGAACGTTTTAGTGGTAGGTGGAACTGTGTGGATGTTGGGGGTCTGGTGAAAGGGTAGCTCTAACTTGTAAGTTTGTAAGACGGTGTAAGAAGGTGTAAGTCTTATGGAAATATGGAATTATGGATGTACACGGAATGCCTGGTTAGGGTAAGTTGTAAATTTAAGTTGTAGAGTGAGCGAATAACGTGCAAGTTCAATATGCTCAGTAGAAATAAATTCATATTCAAATTACTTTAACATTGTTTGGCATTTCAAACAATATTGTTTAAAAACAAATTACGTATGGTTGGTTTTGGCAAAGTGGTGCACACTTCTAACCGTCTTATACAGGGAGTGACCTCTACTACCAAGTTTCCTGTATCACTGTAGACGCTCGTGACTTAGCAGTACTATGGAAGTTAGAGAAACATAATCCGCTAAGTTTTGCGTTTTTTTTTAGCTCTGTAGTGGAAACATGAGGCATCTTTTTTTTTTTAATTCTTCATCTCAATCATTTGACATTTTGTTTCAGGCTGGTGCCGCAGACGTACCCATACTCGGATGGTTACAAAAATGGCAGCGCTCTGGTTTGCTGAACAACACTGTCTTGATAGTCATGAGCGACCACGGAAACCGTTTCGACAGCATTCGACTAACAACAGTGGGCAGAGTGGAAGAACACATGCCATTTTGTGCAGTGTCCCTTCCAGTGTCCTACAACACCACACATCCAACAGCTTATAGAAATTTGCTTAATAATGCATTTCGGTTAACAACAGCATACGACATCCACTCTTCACTGTTACAGATAGCATGGAACGATCTTCCAGATGAAGCTCATGGAACCAGTAAACCCTTTGGGCGGTCTTTGCTGACGGAAATATCCGGTGAACGAACCTGTGACGTAGCTGGTGTGCCCGCAGAATATTGTACTTGTCAAGAAGAGGAGAATTTGCTTCTGACAGATCATCGGACAGTGTGTGCTTCTAAAGTTCTAGTTGAGAAAATAAATACACTAACTGCACCTTTCCGGACAAGTTGTGCTGAACTGTCTTTAAAGGCTGTACACGATGCTCAGGAAATTAAACAAAACAAAATTAACCACAATTCCAAAACAAGACACTTGTCTACAGTGCGTGTTACTGTGGAAACCGTACCTGGAAATGGGAACTTCGAAGGACTAGTTAAAACAGAAGGTTCAGATGAAGATTCAGCAAAAGCTAGTGTAATGGGAAGTATTAGTCGTGTAAACGCATACGGCAGCCAATCAGACTGCCTCACAAAAGAAATGTTAAAACAATTCAATGATCTTAGAAAATTTTGCTATTGTGTATGATGTCGAATACAGTGATACATTAAAAGCCATATTTATTTTATGCCGGCGTGATCTGCATGGAGTAAGTAGGGAATAGGTCAGGAGGAAAAATCAGCAAACTTCGCTACAGAAAAAGCGTGATTTCAGACAACTTCTTAAAGATGAGCTTTTGTGTTGATGTCTAGGCGAAAATACCATGTGTGCATCAAGATTATAATGTTACAATGTTGTCGTTCCGTTAATAAAGGGTTAAGTGCCATTTCACACAAAATTGATAGTTTTGTGCTGGCACTTGCTCCATTATTACACGCACCTTTCAGTGAGAGAAAACGAAAGTTGCATGCTTTGTTTCGAAGCTCTTGTGCATTTGGTGCCGCTAGATGGCGATAGCTTCAATGGTTACTTTTGCAAGCAATAAGGTGGTAAGTGCCGTTTTCTGCTAGGCTCTTACAAGCAGTAAGGAGATAAGTGCCACATTAATACAACAACAAAAATGGCATCCGTGCATGATAACGCCATCCAAATGTTGGGAAAACATCGTGCAAACACAAAGAGTATCGATGGACACTTACCCCGTTATTATTCTTCATTTTGTATAAAAACATCAATTGCGTTTTTAATGCATGAAAGGAGCTCTAGTGTTATTCTAGAATAGTAGTTAGTATTGTAATGCACAAGTCTGCAAGGTTATTTTGACACTAAAATTTAAATTTATGACTATAGCTTTTATTTTTTGCTCTCCTGAATAATTTACGTTTTGGCACTCGCCCCTTATTGGCGGAAGCGACAGGTATATAACGAGTAAGCGATATCGACACAAGCGACTTCTGCAACGCATAAAGCATTGGCTGCCAAGCTCCATTACATCAATTTATTAGTGATGTGTAGTTTATTAGTGTCTTAGTATGCAGTTCATCGGTGAAGAATGTATTCGTGATGCATCAATTTGTTAGTGTGAAGCAGAGCCACAGATTAAAGAACATCACCCCACACACGTACAATTGTAAACATTCATAGTGATCAGATTTGATGCCTCGTTTTGGCAATGTTTCCGCGCAATGCTGCAACGCTACGCACCCTCTTTGCCAGCCATCGTTAACTGAAACACAAAAATAGTGAAGTGAATGCGAAATCACAAGACAAAGGGTTAACAAATCAAACAGACAGCATTAAGGCTTGCCATTTTGGGAACACACCAGTCTTATAAAGAAAAAAGAAAATTACAAACAAAACTTCAAGTGAACCGTAAAAAAAAAGGGTTATACGAGTGAAGTTTCACTTTACTGGTTTAAATGTACACTGATAAAAATTTAGGATTTTTAATTTTTAATAATCAAATGCACAATTGGGAAAATTGCATCTGTATTGTTAAACTATTCTCAAAGCACAACCACACTTAAACAGATGCAATTTTCTGACTTGTAAACTTGATTATTTAAATTAAAAATCCTAAATTTTTACCCGTGTAGATTTTAATAAGTAAAGTGAAACTTCAGTTGTATAACCCTTTTTTTCACTGCACGCTTGACGTTTTTGTTTGTAATCCGTGTACCGCTTTTGTGGTATGCAGTAATGTGGACTAAAAAGGGGAAAAACTGGAATTAATGTTAATGTAACCATAGGAGTTGATAGGGTTGGAGGGAGGAGGATCTATCTACCTTATCTACTCTTATGATTTAACTTTACACCAAACGAATAATAATAGCGTGTCCGGTAAATTGCTCGCCGAAAATTGATACCCAGAAAATTGCTCACGGACAATTGCTCGCCAAGAAAATTGCTCGCCTGAAAATTGATCGCCGGGAAAATTGCTCGTCCGAAAATTGACCGTGCGGTTAATTGCTCGCTATAAATAAATAAAATAAATAAACCAGTTGAGGATGTGGCCATAGCGACTAAGGCGCTATGCAAGTGATCTGGGGGCGAACTGGGTAGCTGGTTCGAATCCGGGGCATGCCACTCCGACGAAACGTAAGTGCATAAAGGTGGCTTACTGAGCTACGTTATTTCTAGTGTATGATTTTCGCTGTTGGCTTAATTTCCAATTTTCCTTAATTGCTCGCCACATTTTTTTAAAATTTAATTTATTTCTTTTTTCTTTTTTTTTAACAGTTATTAGTTATTTAACAGTAATTTTTGCAGTTTTTTCATGTATTTGAGTGGCATCAAATCAAGTTACAGCGACAAAAATAGGCCTAAGTGAAGCGCAATTTAATTAACTTTCATTTGGTCCTCAAGAGGAGTAGAGGTACAGGCACACACGCACTTTTTTGTTCAAGTAAGTACACATTGAGTAAAAATGAGTCCATTCCCTCTCCCCCCCCCCC
>JAHWFP010001530.1:65821-91517 GCA_023313725.1 Lithobius niger | reverse complement strand
TACGATAAAAAAAAGAACTTTTTTCAAGTACACATTGAGTAAAAATGTTCGGTACTTAAATCCGTTAACATAAATGCAATCAAGTACAGGATGTGTACAGAACATTTTTGCTCAAAAAAAAAGTGCGTGTGTGAACCAAGGCACCTCCAAAGATGGGAGTAGGACCAAAGATAATTAAATTGCGCTTCAGTTAGGCCTATTTTTGTCGCTGTAACTTGATTTTATGCCTCTGAAATACATGAAAAAACTGCAAAAATTACTGTTAAAAAACTAATAACTGTTAAAAAAAATAAAAAATAAATAAATTAAATTTTTTTATAAATGTGGCGAGAAATTAACCGCACGGTCAATTTTCGGATGAGCAATTTTCCCGGCGATCGATTTTCATGCAAGCAATTTTCTTGGCGAGCAATTGTCCGTGAGAAATTTTCCGGGGAGCAATTTACCGGTAACCAATAATAGAGGTGCGGTTGAATAATTGTTGGCTCACCAGCAATGTCAGCATTTCTTTATTCTTCAGTCTCTGACTTGTGGCTGGCGTTTGCTTATTGCACTGCAGTAATTCCCTAATTACAAACGTTTAAAACAATGCAAAACAATAAAATTGATCATTCAGGGTCCCATAACTCCGGAGTGGCACGACATTTGTAACACACATATTGTTCAGTCTGATGCTTTATTTTGAAAACATTTCTGCGCAATGATGCATCGCCAGACACTCTCTTTGACAGCTATCGTCAACTGACACACAAAAATAGTGAAATGAACGCGAAACCACATGGCAAAAGGGTTAACAAGTCAATCAGACAGCATTAAGAGTGTCATTTTGGGAACACACTAGTTTGATAAAGAAAAAAGAAAATAACTTCGTCGACTGGGGCTGAAACCCAGTCATGAACGTTGCTTGTTTCATATGTTTTATAAATGTGCCAGCGTGGTTGCTCCCTCTAATCAGTGCATGTGTGCTTATATCCTCACTAGCAATCTCTGTTCTTGCTAGCAAATAGACTGTGAAGCATAGCTGGTTAAAAGGGTGAAAAAAGGACAAGTTTCACCGTTGCCGCTTATTGGCCTATCTGGGTGAGGTGATGTTCTTTAATCTGTGAACAGAGCTAAGAAGTATCTGATAGTGTGCTCTTGTCTGTTATCTGTCCGTCTGTGCATATTTATGCACTTCAGTTTTATGCAGCTGGTTGACTAAAGCCTTAACAACAAACCGTCAATTACAGTATCCGTCAAGTTGACACCATAAATTTTAGAGACCATGATTTTGGCGAGCTCTTAGTAGAAAATGGCACACAAAATGGCAGATAACTATGATAACATTGATGACTGAGAACGGAAAACATCGTTAGATTTCAGTGATGGCATAACTTCAACTCCAATTGGCTAAACTCTGAGCATACGATATGTTAGATGGTTTTAATAAGCATATTTGTACTTTCTTTCAAGTTAATGCCAAATGTGGCAGAAAGACCACAAAATCTAAGAGATGGGAAGTCGGTGCTAAGATTTTGTGACGTAGTTGTTAATAGTACTCTGACGCTGTGTGAAACCTTTTTTAATCCTTTAATTCGTCCAATAGTTTGAGCACCTGCGCTGATAAAAGGAAAATCGTCACCCTGTAGAGGTAGTGGCTGGGCACCCACATTCATCTTCGCCCTCTAAACTGCAGCAGTAGTGGCAGAGCACCCACCTTGATCTTCGCCCTGCAAAGGTAATGGCAGAGCACCCCCTATAACGTCAGAATGCCTGTAATGGTAATGGCAGAGTGCCCACATTCATCTGCACCTGTAGACAGTGTGGCAGAGAATCCAGCTACATCTTCAACTTTTTAAGGAAGTGGTAGAGTAGCCACCTTTATCGTCACCCAGAAAGGTAGTGTCAGAGAATCCATTTTCATCTTAACCTATAGATGTAGTGCTGGAGTACCCATCGTTATATTCACCTTGTGTAGGCAGTTGCAGAGTAACCATCTTATTCTTCAACGAGGTAGAGGTAGTGGCAGAGCACCCCTATTCACCCTGTAGAGATAGTAGCATAACATCCACCTTCATCTTCACCACGTAATGGCAGTGGTAGAGTAACCATCTTCACCCTGGTATAGGTAGTGGCAGAGCACCCACTGTTACCCTGTAGAGAAAGTAGCAGAGCTCCCACCTTTATATTCAACCTGTAAAGTTAGTGACAGAGTAACCATCTTCATCTTCACTCTACTCTGTGCACTGCCAGTATCTCTACTGGGTGAAGGTGGCTGCTCTGCTAGAGGTAGTGGCAGAACAGTCACCTTCACCCAGTAGAGATAGTGGCAGTGCACCCACCTTTATCTTCCCCTTGTACAGGTAATACCAGAGCACCAACTTACATCTTCAGGAAGTGTAACTCACACAGTCCCCACTATTTCAACAGGAAAGGTTGTGTAGTTTGTTCCACATTATGTTTTCAGAAAACTGACTGGATGACGACTCGTTTCCTTGCACTAAGAGTGCAAAAACGTGTGGATATCACACCTGTAAACGCAACAAATTTACTGTTAGAGTTTACGAATGGGATGTTTACGGATTTTTTGCACTCGTAGTGGAAGAAAACGTGGTGTCATACAGTCAGTTTTCTGAAAACATAATGTGGAACAAAGTATATGCAAAGGATTCGTCAGCTACATTTTTATTTGGGGGGGGGGGAGTTGCAGAATTTTATGTAGAAAGTATTCCACGGAGCCTGGAGCATTTTTGGAATATTGTCAATCATCGGTACAGAGAGGTGGTGTCAAGTTGTCTTGTTGCTAAACTATAGTTTTACTTGCGGGCATAGGTTAGGATGCTGTCTATCAACACCAGAACTGACGATGGAATGACAAAATTGGTGCGGCTTCCCATTCTCATCTTCATCTTGTAGAGGTGGCAGAAATCCGCCTATATCTTTATCTTCACTCTGTAAGAGTAGTGACAGATTATCCATTTTTATCCCCACCCTGTAGAGGTAGTAGCAGATCAACCACCTTCATGCTGCAGAGATATAACAGAACACCCACCTTCATCTTCACTTTGGTAGAGGTAGAGGCAGAGTACCTACATTCATCTTCAACCTGTACATGTAGAGGCAGAGTATTAAACTTCATCTTCACCTTGTAGAAGTAATGGCAGAGTGCCCACCTTCATCTTCACCTTGTACACACAGAAGCAGAGTATCTACATTCATCTTCACCCTGTAGAGATAGTGGTAGAGCAATCACTTTCATGTTTACCCTGCACAGGTTATTCAATTTAAAGGACGCCTCCTGGTAGGCGATGGGACTCAAGAACTCAATAGCAAGCACTCAATTCAATTTTCGGGGAAAATGTAATTTTCCTTGGTCACCTAAATGCACAAAACAACACATAAATGAAAATGGATGCATAAAAATCACCATCTTACCCCGTTCCACAAGTTATAACGAGGTAAACTGTATTTAATAACGTCATAAACTGTGTTTTAATCAATGCTCGGAGTCTGGTGGCAAACCTAGCGAGTTCCATCTTCTTCTCGCAACACGGTTTTTTTTAGTATTCTTTTTATTACCGGGACTTGGCTAAATGATTCGTATTCCTGTGCCATGATCACAAACGGGCAACCTTACACTGTTTTCAGGCGGGATAGGGGAACCAAGGCGGGAGGAATCGCTTGTGTGTACCGTAGGGAGCTGAACTTATCCTGGAAACGGTTGCTGATGATGCGGAGGCAACAGTCGTTCAATGTATTAAACTGCATTTAAACTCTATCCTGGGGTACGTCCCGCATGGTGATAGTGAACCACTTATTACCAATATGTGCAATTTCATTACGTAAATCGATCACATCATTTCTCATATATTATACCCAAAGATTTTAATCTTTCTACGGTGAATTGGCAGCTCTATTCAGCTTCTGACCCAGTTCACGAATTTTTTTGGATCAAACGGTGGACTTAGGTTGCACTCAGTTGGTGTCTCTACCAACTCGTGTAAATAACATTCTCGATATAGTTCTAACTGATGACCTATGCGCAGTCTTTGATGTATGCATTGAACAAGCAGTGGGTCTTAGCCATCATCACATGGTCTCCTTTAAACTTCAACACGAACAATTGCATGACGATTTATCACAGCATCAGGCGATAAACTTCGATGCACTAAACAGCCTACTCGCCAGAGTAAACTGGGATAAAGAACTAGGTTACTCTTCTTCTTCTGTTGAGATTGTTTGTGAGAATTTCTTAAAAGTTCTCTCTCATTGTACCAGGCTTAGCACTAAACCAAAGCCAAACCGTAAACAGTTTAGGCCATTCTTAAACAAAACCGCTTCTAAACTAGCGATAAAGAAACACTAAGAAACTGGGACTATGGCATCTCTACAAGGGAAATCGTACACTGGAAAATCAAAATAAATATGACCTATGCCGTAAACAATACTCTAACAGTGTAAAACAATGTAACACCTACCTTAAAAAACAAACGCTTAAGGAAGGCAACCTTTCTGCTCTATATCGTTATTACCGCTTTAAAACAAATTACGAGGTCTATACGGCCGTTGAGGGTACACTCCTATTTGGTCACTGACAATCGGGCTAAATCTGATCTGTTTAACGTAGAATTTTCAAAAAAAGGAGTCGACGATTATCGTTACACAAACCCTATTTTAAACCCAATGTCTACAACAAATACGTGTAACCACCATTGCAATAGTGTACCTTTCTACGCGAATGACATCCGACGTGTCTTAATTAAGATGCGACCAAGTCATGCAGTTGGCCCAGAAGGCTTTTCAGCTTTCTACTATGAACAAATGTGCAATAATATTATTACGCCATTGAATAAAATCTTCGTAGCATCCTTTCAATCTAGTTCTATTCCTAAACATTGGTCAACGGCAAATGTTGTGCCTATCTTTAAACAGGGAAACCCATCTGACCCAACGAACTACCGCCCTATCTCGGTTACGTCGGTACCATGTAAAATCATACTCTGTAAAACCGGGCTGCTCTAGGTGTCACAGTATTTTCATGCAAACGGGAAACCACAACAATGCTCCATAAAACCGGCCATATAAGGGGTGCTGTCCTAGTCTATATAACTAAGATCGTAATATTTCTTTGCGTGTGTGTGTGTCCGCAAGGGAATCTCGATAATCCTTATTCTATTGACGTCTACAATGGGAATCTCGATAATATTATTTCTTTTGTTTGCTTGTGTGTCCGTAGTGGGAATCACGATAATCTTAATTCTTTTGTTTGTTTGTGTGTCTTTCAAACTGAATTGTCTGTATAAGTAACGATGCGAACTATCTTTTCCACAAAGATCCACAGTACTGATGGCGTCATGTTTTTTTCCAGTCACTATAATTTCATGCAAACAGAATCCAGGCCTGTTTGTCTCCTAACCCTGCATCTAACAAAATCTAATGAAAGCTTGGGCGACTGCTTACGGAAAATCACAGTATTTCCAGGCAAACAGGAAATCACAATAATAATAATAAATTGTTGCTGGAGCAACAGGACTGGCAAGGACCCAGGGGGTCGTGGACTGCCAACCCAAAAACGGGACAGCAGTGAATATATGAAGAAGAGGGGAATTGGTACGACAAAGAGTAATTAGTTGGATTATTAAAGTGCAAAAGCAAAACTTAAAGCATGTGTACAAGTTAAACATAAAACAAGTGTAAAAATAGCATGGCCAAATGAACTGGGATAGGTAGGGTGGGTAGGGTGGGGTGGGTCACGACTGCCCTACCACCAAGGTTAGACCTACCAGGGACACAAAGATCCCCGATGACTTTGCGAGACGTGTAGGAAAGGCAGGGTAGGGCTGATGGCCAATTGTCACACACTATCACCAAATAAGATTTTTTTAAATTAAAATCAATGAATGATGTTACTACATTAAACAAGCAAGTAAAAAAATGAATAATAAAAGCTCCATAAAAAACATCATTAATAAAAAAAACTGATTTCAACCATCAAAGTAGTGGTTGAAGTCGTGGCTTTCCTAGGGAGTCTGCTCCTGCCGGGCGGACGTGTGTTGCATGTGATCCTAAGCACCAGCCTACTGCAGCCAGGAGGAACCACCTATGAATGCTGGCCTTATAACAGTTTTTTGTTTGAGGGCCTCATATCGATCTCATCATTCCTTCAACCAACTTTCGTATTACAACATGGGGAAAACCTCAGTTACCAATACTCAAAAGGCTAACCAAGGAGCTGACCAACGAAAGGACAGACCAAACCAACGGTCTCCACCATCACTTCAAAAGCAGCCCTCTCTGCAGCAGCAACAGTCTACAGGGTCAACAATGCCTGTTCTCCAACCACAAACAGCTGTTAAGTAGTGATGCTTTTTCTAGAGAACAACTTACAACATTGACTGCCACTGAAATCGAAAAAGCTATTTGTAAAGCGTTCAACAACTTCGAGGAACGTCTTGCTTTGGCACTGACAAATCCAATTGTTAAACCAGTGTTTACTGATGCTGTTTCGCAGGCGGCCAATGATAGTGTTCAAAAATTAACGTCTCGTTTTGAGGAGCGTTTTGCCTCTTCATAAACTATAAGCTCGATAAATTAAGGAAGGATCATGATGATTTGGACCAGTATCAACGCAGATGTAATCTCATTTTTCATGGCATTTCCGAATCCGATGATGAAAGCTGTAACAAAAAAGTAACAGAGATTATTAAAACCAAACTCAAACTTAATCTTCCACCATCAGTCATTCAACGATGCCATCGGCTCGGGTCCAAGAAAAATGGAAAGCGACCTATCATTGTTAGGTTCGTCAGCTGCGCCGGTCGAAAACGTGTGTTCAGTAATACGAAACTTCTGAAATCGACTGGGCTTGTTATCACCGAAAATCTTACACCGACCAGGTTGCAGCTTTACAAAAAATTACACGAAAGTAAGATATTCTCATCTACTTGAACTATGAACGGCAACGTGTTTTATATTTACAACAAGAAGATTATTGCTTATTAACGTATTGACTGCCTTACTGATTTAGCAAAATACAAGTGAATGATCCTCAATCATATTGTTTGTTTATAATTTTCATTGACTTGTGCTGGTTGTTTTATTATTACTATCAATTTTTTTGATTATTTAATATAGTTACTATTAATAAGGGTTGTGATTCATCATGAAACTTAATTTTGATTTTGACAACCATACATTTTGCCTGCCAATTGCTTTTGCTATTGACATTTTTGCAGTGACACCTTCTTTTGTTTTCTTTTTAGATGCGCTGTCAGTGGCCAGCATGTCTGACCCTTTCTCACGTCTTGCATTTCTTGATGCAATAAATGATTTTATTATTATTATTATTATTATTGTTATTATTATTATTATTATTAATACCTATAATAAAATCAATATATACAATTTAAAAGTCATGATTAACAATCGTTCTGGCACACACGAACCGTCATGTTTAAAACGACCTTCTAGACCACTGATCACTACATGATGTTTGCATGAAATGCTTTATACATTTTTTGTCACTTCTGTTTGTGGATAAATTTTTTTTACAATATTCATAACTCTTTCTCTGTTGACAGTTATTGAGTATGCTTCCAACTGGATCCTAATTTTTTCAATTGGTTCTTTGTACACGACTGTAGTCCCCTCAATGTCTACAGTGTGGTTAGATTAATCTGAATGTCTGGAGACCGCATAGGCATGGTTGGATTTGGCTATGTCACTGCAGAGATAGTGGCCCAGCATAAACCTTTAAAGGTGATGAACTCACTGTTTCATCCCATTGCATACTGACATCACTATCAAAATCACAACCGAACTAAGACAATTCGGCAAACCAGGAATGATATTTGTTATGTATCAGGCACCAATCGTGGGCCAAGTTAAATAATTGCTAAAGCCTAGCGAGTAATAATGATAATAATAATTTAATCCGTCTACATGTAAGCGTAATGGGTACATTAGGCACGAAGTCTCTCGACTTGTTTGTGCACTGATAAGTGTTACATAAATACACTTTTTATATTCATAAATACATAATATTGGATCATTATATAAAGGTAGGTTATATAGTCATGGTTATACTTTCAGATGTATGATTCAAGTAGCCAGTGTTTAATCTTGTTTTTTATGTCCCGAGGCTCCAATTTGGTCCTCAGCTTCAGGGGGATGTCATTAAGGATATCTGCAATTTGGTAGGACAAAGTTCTTTGAACATAGGAGTTTCTCCACAAGGGAACAGCAAGCCAATCAGTCTTATTTCTAAGTGGTCTATTAAGTCAGTATCTCATAATCTGTCTTAAAGAAAAACCTTGTTATGATATTAAGACGATGTAAGTGGTTGAAGTCTAAAAGTTTATTTAATTTTTTTGTAAATTTCCTTGGTAGAAGCAATGCTGTTATTACCAAACAGTGCCTTTACGGTTAAGTGTTTTTTTGTAGTTTAGAGATATGACGTCATATTTTTTTCCAGTCACAACATTTTCATGCAAACGTGATCTAGGCTTCTATATCTCTTAAGCCTGGCTCTAACTAAATCTAATGGAAGCTTGGGCGACTGCTAACGGAAAATCGCAGTATTTTCATGCAAACGGGAAATCACAACAATGCTCTGTAAAACCGGTCATATGGGGGCTGCCATAGGTGTCACATGTTTTTCATGCAAACGGGAAACCACAACAATGCTCTATAAAACCGGCCATATCACAACAATGCTCTATAAAACCGATCATATAAGGGGGGCTGTCCTAGTCTATATAACTAAGATCGTAATATTTCTTTGTTTGCGTGTGTGTGTGTCAGCAGTGGGAATCTCGATAATCCTTATTCTATTGACGTCCACAGTGGGAAGCTCGATAATATTAATTCTTTTGTTTGTTTGTGTGTCTTTCAAACTGAATTGTCTGTATAAGTAACGATTCGAACTGTCTTTTCCACAAAGATCCACAGTATCGATGGTGTCATGTTTTTTTCCAGTCACTATAATTTCATGCAAACGGTATTCAGGCCTGTATATCTCCTAACCCTGCATCTAACAAAATCTAATGAAAGCTTGAGAGACTGCTAACGGGAAATAACAGTATTTCCAGGCAAACAGGAAATCACAATAATAATAATAATAATAATTTGTTGCTGGAGCAACAGGACTGGCAAGGACCCAGGGGGTCGCGGACTGCCAACCCAAAAACGGGACAGCAGTGAATATATGAAGAAGAGGGGAATTGGTACGACAAAGAGTAATTAGTTGTATTATTAAAGTGCAAAAGCAAAAATTAAAAGCATGTGTACAAATTAAACATAAAACAAGTTTAAAATAGCATGGCCAAATGAGCTGGGATAGGTAGGGTGGGTCACGACTGCCCTACCACCAAGGTTAGACCTACCAGGGATGCAAAGATTCCCGATGGCATTGCCAGGCGTGTAGGAAAGGCAGGGTAAGGCTGATGGCCAATTGTCGCGCACTATCACCAAATAAGATTTTTTTAAATTAAAAATCAATCAATGATGTTGCTACATTAAAAAAGCAAGTAAAAAATAATAATAATAAAAGCTCCATAAAAACATCATTAAGAAAAAAAAATTTCAACCACCAAAGTAGTGGTTGAAGTCGTGGCTTTCCTAGGGAGTCTGCTCCTGCCGGGCAGACGTGTGTTGCATGGGCTCCTAAGCACCAGGCTACTGCAGCCAGGAGGGACCACCTATGAATGCTGGCCTTATAACAGTTTTTTGTTTGAGGGCCCCATATCGGTCTCATCATTCCTTCAACCAACTTTCATATTACAACATGGGGAAAACCTCAGTTACCAATACTCAAAAGGCTAACCAAGGTGCTGACCAACTAAAGGACAGACCAAACCAACGGTCTCCACCATCACTTCAAAAGCAGCCCTCTCTGCAGCAGCCACAGTCTACAGGGTCGACAATGCCTGTTCTCCAACCACAAACAGCTGTTAAGTAGTGATGCTTTTTCTAGAGAACAACTTACAACATTGATTGCCACTGAAATCGAAAAAGCTATTTGTAAAGCGTTCAACAACTTCGAGGAACGTCTTGCTTTGGCACTGACAAATCCAATTGTTAAACCAGTGTTGACTGATGCTGTTTTGCAGGCGGCCAATAATAATAATAATAATAATAATAATTTATTTGCGAAACAATGCTCGAAACTTACAAGAAGTTTGTGTGAGCAGCAAATACATACAACCGTCAATAAATAACAATAAATAACACAAAAATAAACATGCATTTTAAACATAGAGAAAAACAAAAGAAAAACTTATATAATCTTTAGTTCTTAGGGTTCCCATTATTTAGGTTAATTTTCGTTTCAGGTCTCTTATAACTTCTTTATTACGCCATTTGTATTAAGTATTTCTTTAGTTTTGTTACAAGTTGAGATTTGTTGTTAAATGTTAATAGTTTATCAGGTAATTTGTTAAGTATAGTTGGTACATAATACTTTTTATTTCTAGTGCCGTATGTGTTGAAAAAACGAGGTAAAATAAATCTGTTTTTGTATTCTCTTAATCCCTGTTTTCTATGTTGGTTTATGTTTTTGTGAGTATTTTCAAAGTAGTTATTTTTAATAATTATTAGGTCTCTTAATTTTATTATTTGTAAGATTTCCATTTCTTTAAAGATTTCTTCAGTTTTTTTCTGTTGGTTTCCAAATAAAACTTTGACAATCTTATTTTGAATTTTTTGTAGTTTATCAATTATGTAACCGGTTGCGAAACCGTAGGTTTCAATTGCGTATCTTAGTTTGCTATCAATCCAGGCATCATGCAAAATTTTTTTATTTTTAAAATCAAGTATGTTGTTTATTTGATACAGTTTGGCTAAAACTAGTCTTAACTTTGTTATGGTGTTTTTAACAAGTTTTTTGAAATTCCAGTGATTATCAATTGTAATTCCTAAATATTTTGTCTCTTCTTTTATTACCAGTGTTCTACACGTTTTATTGCAATATTTATATTCAGTTCTATTTCCGGTGTTAATATATTTACAGTTTTCGCCATGTACGAAAATCTCAAATTTTGATTTAGGCTTTATTTTGGGTACAGTAATTATCATTGTTATTGTTTTGTCCTCACTAATGTATAATTCGTTTTCAATGAACCAGCAGTTTATTATATCAAAATCCTTCTGTAAATTATATTTCATATCTTCTTCAGTATTGTTTATGGATAATTGAATCATATCATCTGCTAACAGATAAAAAAATGTATTTTCAATTAGCTCATGGATGTCATTTGTATATATTAAAAATAACAAAGGTCCTAATACAGGGCCCTGTGGAACTCCATATTTTATTTCATTTAGTTCACTGAAAGTATCATTTATTTTTACAGTTGATTTTCGATTTGTTAAGTAGCTTTTTAAAATATGTAGCATTTTCCCTCTAATTCCAATTTGGTTACATTTTGAAATTAAAATATTTATATCGAAAGAATCAAATGCTTTTTGAAGATCAATTAATATTGCTCCGACATACTTTCCATTGTTTAACGCTTGTGTAATTTTTCATTTAATTCAGTTAGTAAGTCGTTAGTTCCTTTGCGTTGAGTATATCCATATTGATGTATTGACAATAATTTAAATTTTTCACAAAAATTTCTTATTTTATTTGCAAAAAAATTCTCGACAATTTTATCAATATTAGATAGAAGAGAGATTGGTCGATAATTATTATAATCAGTATGTATTCTTTTTTTATAAATAGGGCGTAAGATTTGGATTTTTAATTGTTCTGGCCATTTTTCTTCGTCTATCATTTTGTTAATTAACAACCGTATTGCAACTGCAAAATTTTCATAATTTTCTTTAATATGCACTGTTTTAATGTTGTCAAATCCAGTTGAATTTGTCTTTTTTAGTTCTTTTATTATTTGTTTTATTTCTGTGTCTGTCGCATAGTCAATAAACATTGTATATTGATTTTTTTTTATTTCCTTTTTTTTTATCAAGGTATTTTTTACTATACAGTTTTCCTTCTAAGAAATGCTGTGTTCTATTTTTACCAGTTTCTTTAAGTTTTGGCACTTGCTGACCAAAGTTTAGATTGAACTTCTTACAGGTAACTTCAGTTTCTTCTCCTTTAAAGGTTTTTTTAATTGTTGGTCAATGTTTGTTTTTGTGTGGTATTCACCTGTAAGTTGCTTAACAGTCTCCCACATTGTTTTATTATCCTTTTTGTTATTTTCCAAAACGTTTTTATAATAGTTTTGCTTATCCTCAATTTTTTTTCAACTATTTTTTTCAATCTTTTGTATTTGTCAGATTCTTCTTTGTTTACAGTATCACTTACTTTTAGCATTCTCCAATGTTTATTTTTCTTTTCAATCAATCCAATTGTTTCATTTGTGATCCATTTTTTCCTTCCATTACTTATACTAAGTTTTGTTTTACTTTTTCTTACTTTTATATTCCTTGAATAAATTAAATTGATTGTATCAACAATTTCTTGGTATACTTGGTTTCCAGTTTTACATGTATTCAATATATTCCAGTCAATTTTATTTAACTCATCGTTTATTTTTTGATCGTTGTAATGTATTTGTTGATTAAAATCCAAATCCTTTAAGTTACTTTTTTCTTTTTTATGTATTTTCTTATTTGCAGTGTTTGTGATTTTTTTATTTACTTTGCATGCAGCGAAATAGTGATCCGCGATTTTTATTTCAACCGTTGAACCATTCCCAGTATTATGCAGACTTTTAAATAAAATGTGATCAATACATGATTTTTGTATGTAGTAATCATTCTTCTTCTTTCTTTTTGTTAATTCAACACGTGTCGGAGTGTCAATTAAGGTTTCAAATCCTAGTTCTGCCATGCAGTTTTGGTACTTATCAATTATATTCTGTTCAAACTTATCTTTATTTGTGTCTTCCGTCTGCAATATATCAATGTTTACATCTCCAATCAAGATATATGTTGTATTTTTTTCATTTTTTTATTAAATAAACTCTTTAAATCTGCAATAAAATTAAGTTTATTGCTATAAGGTTTTCTGTAAATTACACATATTTCAAAGATTTGATTTGTGGAGATAAAATTTATTACTAATGCATTGTTTGCCCCAATTATAGTTTCTTGTGATTTTAATTTGTCAATATTTTTACTTTGATTTATAAAGATCATTATTCCTCCTCCACGGTTTGTGTTTTCTATTGTAATAGTTTTTTTTGTAAAATTTTTAATGTTATATAAATCAATTTCCTCTTTTTTAATATTAATTTCTGTTAAGATAATTAAATCCCAAAAAAGTACATCATTGTTTGTTATTAAAATAAATTTGTCCCAGTTTTTTCTTAGACTTCTAATATTTAAATGCAAGATTTGCAATTCTTGACCAGTATTTTGATATTTCCTTTCTTCTTTCCAATATTCATCAAAGTTTTCAAAAATCTTATTTATGAATTTTTTTTTTAAACTTTGTTTAGTGCATTTGATTAACAACAAGTTCATTTCATGGGTCGTTTGTTGCTTGCACAGTTTCACTTGCACTCTCGTCGTTCTTCTGGATTAGTGTTTCTAGATCAAGCTCACTTTTAAGCACATATACATGTTTTTCATTTTCATTCTTCCTTACGTTGATTTTACCCTCACGGAACCAGATAAATCTGTATCTGTTCTTTAGTGATTGTTTGGCCTTCCACAAAAGACTTTTATAGAAGGTGGTTAGGTGCTCATTGATAAAAATGCGATTATCACTTCCATCACCATAAGCCTCTTTGTTCGTAACACGCTGCTTATATTTTTTCTTTAGCCATGTGTCTCTGTATTCACGACACTTAAACTGAATGATGATATTTTCAGAACGGTTTTTGTTTTTGGTCGGGATCCTATGCACTTTATCAACATGCCAGTCTCTGAATTCTTCGATCTCTAAAATGTCAACTAGACCGTGTATTGTGTCAACTATGTTTTCGTTTTTCACATTATCTACTCCGTAGATTTCTAGATTTTTGTTTCTTGCATATTGTTCTGCTTCTTGTTGTGTTTGCTTGATTTCATGAAGTGATGACTTTAGGTTTTTTGTTTCTTCATTGTCAGCAGTTTTTATGCTCTTCAGTTGTTCTTCGATACAATCCATGCGCTTATTAAGTTTCTTGTTTTCTTTTTTAAGTTCAAGATTTTCTTTTCTCATTTCTTCATAACTTATATTAATGAAATTCATGCTTTCTATTATTTTCTCATTGTTAAATTTGATTTCCTGTAACGTTTTCTCAATTCTGGCAATTGCCTTGTCTCGCTCATTATCATTTGATGCTCTCGATTCTTCAATTTTATCTTGATGTTGGTTTTTTTCTGCACTTGTTTGATTTTTCCCGTTATTTTCCACGTTCATGTCTTCAGTTTCAGTTTCGCTTTCTTCGTCCACGCTATCGTCATCCGTTATTTCGGCAGTATTTTTTCCTGTTTGTGTGTCTCGTTCCTTCTCCTGTTTACCTGAGTTTGTATTTACTCGCACTGCTTTACATCTTCGACACTTCCATGTGCCTATTTTTTTTCCCATGGCTTTGATGGTCGTTATTGCGAGTCCTGTACAGTTATGATGGTATCGTCCATTGCAGGCCGTACAAGTGAGAAAATCTCCCTCGTTTATCTTGATTACTTCTTCACAATTCCGGCATCTAAACGTCGGCATTTTTTTTCTTTTTTTTTTTTACGTGGTTCACTTTATTTCGTTACTAAAGCACTAGCTTCTTAGCACGGAGTGATGTCGTCATTTGCCATTTCCTCAGCATGTAGTTGTGACGTCATTTGCCATCTTGCTAAATCGCGCTGCTGGATTTTTGTCCATCAACTCAAAATTTCAAACGTCCAATCCTTCTCAATTACACTCACTAAAGGGTCAATCTTGGTCTCAAAAAACTCACCCAGATGTCCGATAACAGTCCTGCTAAAACATAATTTCGCTGCAATTCAGCAAATCGTATTTTGAAGGCAAAATCTTGGAGCCAAGAATGATAATAATAATAATAATAATAATAATAATAATAATAATGTTTATTAACAGAAAGAAAGCACGAAACTAGGCTGAGTTTGTATGTGCTGAATTAAAAAATCAATATTTACACAAATTAGTATGCACATTTGTATATAGGAGTATTTACAATGTATCGATTTAGTACATTATTATAATATTAGTAAGTAACAAAAATTAAAAAATTAAAATTAGAAGTAAAACTAAAATAATAATAATAATAATAATAATAATAATAATAATAATAATAATAATAACAATTCGTCACAATAGCAACAGGTCTGGCAAGGACCCTGGGATCACTAACAGCCAGCCCAAATTAAAAACAGAAGATAACCTCACATAAAGGTAGAGATGTGGCCAAGAGAAGGTGAGGGGACGAGGTATGGGGACACGAATGCCTTTCCACCAAGGTTAGACCGCCAGGGACTCTAAGGCCCCCGATGGCATTGCCAAACGTGTTGGACACAGGAGCTGTATGATTGGCCCAAGTAAAAAATAAAAGGGACATGAACAAATGATACGATAAAAAGCATCGTTATGTAATACAAAATATGGTTATGGTAGGAAGTAAAATAAAAGGTTCTCAAAAATGTGAATTGTCGCCACTTAGAAAAAATAATAATAAAAATCTTAATGCTCAACTAGAGAGCATAACGAAAAGCAATCGTTCCGTGAGGCACCACTGACAGCCTTCCATAACTTAATGGTACAAACACAGTAAGACAAGTAAGGCACTAAAAAGAAAACAAAGTAGAAGTCAATTAATACACAAATCAGTTTCCGAACTCGGGTCGAAGAAGGAATGCATTAAGGCAACACCCATTTAGCATCTTTCGAAAAGTGCCCAACGACTAGGCCGAGACAACGCGATCACTCAGTGAGTTCCAAGCAGGCACAACCCTCAGTGCAAAACAGGAGTTTCTACAATTAAGTGAAAATTTAGGGATAACTAATTTAAAACGATTGCCTAGCGTTCGTGACGCTTTTTTAATTTCGAAAAATGGTACATCGATTGGTAACAAGTGGTTAAGAATCTTATATGTCAATATAAGGTTGGCCTTCAAACGTCTCAATTCGAGTGAATCCAGCTTTAGGATCTTCAAACGTTCACAGTACAGCATACCACGCAAAGCATGAAAGTTCTTCGTAAATCTCCTCTGACCCGACTCGACCTTGTCAATGTCCTTTAACAGTCTGGGCGACCAGACCTGGCTTGCGTACTCAAGAAGAGGACGGACGTAGACCTTAAAGGCCCAAACTTTAGTGGTAGAATTTCTGGAGTTAAAACAACGTTGAACAATTGCAGACCTATAATTTGCCATTTGATGTGATATAGTCACAATGTGTAGTGAACTTGAGGTCGGACTGGAACCAAACTCCCAGGTCTTTGAAACAATTTTTAGCAGCTTGGAGCCCAGTGTCACCAAGACAATAGTCGAAGGAGAGAGTTTTTTTGCCCAACGAAAAGTACTGGCACTTGTTACCAGAGAGTAGAAGCTGCCATTCAATAGACCATTTATGCACCAAGTCAATACATGCCTGAAGTTGCCTACAATCGGCTTCCATAACGATTGAGGAATGCAATTACAGATCGTCGCGAACTTTTCTTGACTAACCTTGGGATCAGTGCAAGACAAGTCATTAAGAAACAGGACAAACAGTAATGGTCCCAAGAGAGAACCCTGAGGTACCCCGCTCAAAACATCCTTGGAGTCTGATAAAACCTGGTCAATAATAACGCGTTGTGTACTACCGGAAATGAATGCTTTAATCCAATTTAGTAGTTTACAGTCAAAACCATATAATTTTAACTCAAGCAGCAATTTCGAATGTACCACTGATTCGAAAGCTTTTTTAAAATCGAAAAGGATAGTATTCGTATTAATACCAAGGTCAAGTGCCTCGGTCCAGTTTTCAAGTGCCAGTAAAAGCTGATGAACTGCAGATCGACCTGATAAGAAGTCAAATTGGTCATTATGTACAATATTGAACTGGTTTATATGCCACATCATTGCATTGCGGATTATGGTTGCCATTAATTTACAGGGCACAGCAGTTAGTGAAATCGGCTTATAGTTTTTAGGGTAAGCAGAGTTCCCCTTTTTATGAACAGGTACGACATTAGCTGTTGACCAACAATTTGGTATAGCCACGGATGAGAAAGAGAGTGAGAAAATGTATTTCAGTGCTATTGCAACTTGTTTGCCAATTTGTCTATAAAACAAAAGCCGAAAAACCGTGCGGTCCGATAGAATGGCTGGGCCTCAAATGCAGCAAAGCATTCTCAGTGTCAGCCAGTGCAAATGAAACGTTTACACATTGATGTTTAATACCTATCTCAATTTCCAAAGTAGGCATGATAGGAACTTGGTCATTATCGACCACAATGTTAAGAGAGAATTCATAGTTTAACGCCATAGATTTTTCAAAGGGATTCGTTATGAGGTTTCCATTCACATTCATAGGCGGAATGGTACGTGTTGATTTTGTTTTAAATCGATAAAAACGGAACAGAGCTAACAGGTTACCTCCTGTTAAAATTCTTTTTTCTTGCTCAATCGACAATGCTTTTACACAATTGAAATAATCCCTCTTAATGTTGGAATATGCAAGCTTATTTCCAGGTGTCCGATCTGAACGAAGGCGTTTCCATGCCTCAAGTTTTTTTCTTAGTAACTTTGTCAATTTTCAAAAATAGTGTTCAAAAAATAACGTCTCGTTTTGAGGAGCTTGTTGCCTCTTTAGAAACTAAGCTCGATAAATTAAGGAAGGATCATAATGATTTGGATCACTCGCATAACTCGCACAACTCGCACTGAGTAAGTGAATGTTAGGTTAGGGTAGTTTAGGATAGTTGAATATTTTAAGTTTTTCGACCAACAAGTAATTCTAAATTTTGAGGGTAGTCAATTTAACGCAATAGTTTTTTTATTTTATTTACGAAGCCAAAGCAGATAATGCTGAAATACGGCAGGCACTTGTACGGAATAGTTCACTTTTTAATTATGATGTTAACATTGTGTTTTACTGTAAATATGCTGGCACTTTATACGGAACAGTTCATATTCACTACGCAACTTAACGACGGTGTTAAACGGAAAGAACCAATAGCTTTTTGCAACGTGAATTTACAACGGTTATAACTGGGAAATCGACTGATAGAATTCGCACAAGAATTATTAATGACAGTGATAGCCTAATTGGATGGACGGCCATTTACAATATTATTAATGGTACAAATCTGCAACTACTGCTCACCTCCGCTAAATTTTAAATTCATGATTTTTTTTTGTTAACCGTCCAATTTATCACATGAAATTAGCTTCGTAATAATAAATTTACGAACATTTACTCAGCATTGCAGATAAATGTACGTGTCAGTATGGCTAACAGTCGTGTGTTAAATTCCCGCTCAGGCAGTCTGACATTTAAGTCCAAAAAGCAACATAAATAGGTTTTCATCCGTATTTATTTAACCCTTCTTGAGCCATTTGGCTTTCTATCCTGTTTAACTGTTTTTGCAGATAAATTTACGAACATTTTATTTTAATGTAACTCAACGAATACACCAAGTAACAATACAGCATTTCAGTATTTCTAAACCAACTTTTAAACAGGCAAATATTTCTTTTAATTATTTTAACAACCACACCTAGCTTTTTTAGCTGCCAATATGTTTCTATAAATTCAAAACATAACCTGGATTTAAGTCTATATAAACTTTTCTAAATAAATAACACTTAGCAATTTAAAAAATGCAGTCAACTACTAGGTATCCTTATGTAATTTCTTCCTCTTCTAGTGTGGATAATTCTTAAATGCCTGTGTTTTAGCAAACAAGTATTATTTAGTTACAAAACATCGCTCTACTCGAGAAAGCAAATGATACGTCTAGAATGTTTAAATACACTGCGTGCATAGGATAACATCCTTGCAAAACCTAAAGTTCATTATGAAAAGTTTGTAACTTCATACTCCCGATTCTCTTCACCACCAAGTCTAAAGTAATAAAATTTCATATAATATGGTTTAAGCTGCCGTAACTAGTTTAATCACTGCTTTCCCCATTACCAAACACAACCTCCTTCCCCACATCTCTGGTGCCTTATAAAACTCCTTTTAGTTTAATTTTTTTTTACGAGGAAAGTAGACTACCGAGCATTAGTATTTTAATGCCTTTCCGTTTTTGTAACCAGTATCTTTTTTTTCATTTTAAAACTCTTCTATTTTAAAGTCCTTCAACGTAAAATAGGCTATGAACACAAAAGGTAATGCATAATATAGGCAAGGTTTAGTTACAGCTAAGCATGATATGTATCACCCCTACTAAAATAGTAGTGAATAGGCCATACTAGGAATTTGTAACTTACATTTTACAAGCTGTATAACTTAACAGATATAACTTATTGAGTTTTTACCCAAGTTTAACGACTTAACTTGACATATCTTTAAATACTGTCTTTCGTAAATATGCTTTGTTACATCCTTTACAACTTTAGCCTAAATAGCCATATCATAATACTGTCTATCAATCTTTGTATGTAAATATGCTTTGCTACATCATTTGCATATTTAAATTGCACACTGATTATCAAACTTCTAAAGACGCTTATATCAGCCTAAAATGTGTCCTTTCTCAACAGATAACTTAACTTTGTAAGTCTTAATCATTTCAAAATAATTACCTTTTTTACAACTTTAAAGTCTCAAATAGTTGCTTAGTTGCTTTTTTTACAACATTATATTCTTAAATATTAGTAGCTTTTCTTACAACATTAAATTCTTAAATATTAATTGCCTTTTATACAACATTAAATTCCTAAATATTACTTGCCTTTTTTACAACAATAAATTCTTAACTACTACGGCACACACATGACACTGAAACGCAATGGCCGCCCATCCAACTTAAAGAAGCTTTCTATTTTCAACTTAATATCAGTATGAAGCTGTACACATTGCGTTGCATGTTTGAACTTTTACAGTACCTTCTTTTACATTCAAGTTTAACCATTGAATGTCCACATGCTGAAGCTTTATCCATGGTGTTTTCCTAGGATGTCGCTGTTGCTGATTTTCCGGTACTCTGAATTCACCTACAGCCAACCTGCTCAACCCGACAAAAAAAAATTTCAATAAACTCATGCCTAATGCATGTTACCATCATTAGGTCTTTTGTAAGAGGCCCATTTACCCATCCTCGTAGCCATTTGTAATATACTTTATCTAGTTGCCATACATAACTCCTATGCCTAAAGGTAAACTGCCTTAAAGGCATAAAGTAAAAGGAAGTGACTCTCTCTCAATCTAGGTTAAAGTGTGACCTGGTTTATTAACCACACGACTATATATCACACAACTATATGTCACACGACTATATATTTACACAAAATGCCAGCAAATGTGGCTCCCCCTGGTAGTTGGGAAGTATACCACAGTAACCTAGAGCCTGATCTATAGGGCCATCGGGCCCACCGAAACACAATTCGCCAACATGTATACCGACTAACACCAGGTCACTTTCAACCCTTTTATAAAAAATGCATGGGTCCCAGTTACTTTGGGTTACTTTCAAATGCCATTGGCGATCAGCCTGTTAAAATCCGCATAAAACTTTATTGAGTTTACAGACAAGTGGGCGCCCCCTCCCCTCCCAAGGGCATGTGACATCTCGTCGGGGAGGGGAGGGGCAAAAATAAATTCTGCAGACTGTCATTATGGATTGTGGCCATTATGTCAGGAAGCTGTGGGCGTAACACTTGTTTGAAAATAGACGTCCACTGACCTGACGCCTTAATCTGTGTGGCTGAACACTGCAGGCCTAGGATGTTGGCTAAAGTGTGTCATGGTTTATTGACATACAATGTCACGTGACTTACAGCAAGACTATAGAATAGAATAGAATAACCCGACGGTGCAAGCTAAAAGCCAAGAAGCACCCACCCACCCCCCTCCCCCCCTCCCCAACCTCCAAAAACACAGACCAACAAGGGGCCAACCACCAAACAAAGCCTAAGCAAGAAAGTGGTCCAGCCGATTTTTAAAGGAATCAAGTGAAGGGGAAAGAACAACCGAGACGGACAGAGCATTCTATGCCTCGACCACACGTTCAGAAAAAAAAACCTGTGCCGCACGTTGCCGGAGGATATACTTCCACAGAGTTTAAGGGGGTGCCCCCTGGTCATGGTATGAGAAAGACAGAAAAAGTCAGCAGCCTGAACGTCAATGTGGTGGTTTAAGATTTGGTGCGTGAGGATAAGATCTCCATGGAGGAATCTGGTTTTGACAGGGGTCAGGTTCAGTTTGCGAAGACGTCCTTCGTAAGAAAAGTGTTTTAGGGGAAGGCACTATTTTGTGAGGCGGCGCTGACAAGTTTCAAGACGGGCAAAGAATGAGGCATAACAGGGGCGGCCAACCTGAGAACAGAATTCGAGTGTAGGGCAAAGGAAGGTTTTGTACAGGAGAGCAAACAGCTTTGGTGAGACAGCAGAGAAAGTTTTAAGAATATAGTGGGCTTTTTAAAGACTTTGCCGATGATATAATTATATATCATAAATTATATATCTACACAATATGCCAGCAACTGTGGCTCTCCCTGGTAGTTGTCAAGTATACCACAGTCAGCTAGAGCCCAATCTATAAGGCCATTGGGCCCGCCGAAACACAAGTCGTCAACATATATGACTAACACCTGGTCACTTTCAACCCTTTTATTAAAAATGCATGGGTCCTACTTACTTTGGGTGAACCCACGATCCAGAACGATGAACTGCAGTTTTAAATGCCATTGGCACCCAGCGTGTTAAAAACCACCTATTGAGCTTACAGACAAGTGGGCGCCTCACCCCTCCCAGGAGCTTGTGGAACCCCATGGGGGGAGGGCGCAAATAAATTCTGCGGTCTGTCATTCTGGATTGTGGCCATTATGTCGGGAAGTGTGGGTATTACTTGTTTAAAGGTAGACGTCGACTGACCTGACACCTTAATCCGTGTGGCTGTACACTGCAGGCCTAGGATCTTGGTGTCCTTCTTGACTCGATAGGGTTAAGGGACTACCAAGTTGTAGGATCTTTACTAGATGGCTACACATAAAGTAGTACAGTGCGATGATCCATACGGCTTTTTCTAATGGTGTAAGAAGTGGGTGTACTGGTGCGCAAGAAAATGCTAAACTTCGAGGTGACTGTGGAAACGAAGGGCTGTTGGCGAATTAGCTTGAGGAAGGTTAGAAATTCATATTAAAAGTCCAAAAGATATTTATTCCTCCTTAGAGGCAAACTCTCATAATCGCTGTTCCATTTTTCCCTCTCTTTGTTCCTGCTTCTAAGGTATATAGAATGCTTGCTGCTATTCTAGCATCACTCTGAGTGGGTAGGGAGTGTGGACAAAAGGATGAGTGGGTATAGGGTGAGCACCCGTTCACATAATGAATTAATATAACATTTATTAGGCACATGTGACAGTCCTGATTGTCTGTGCATACATCAATGCCCTGGTGGCCAACAGTGAAAGTTTCAGAGGAGTGCTCCTGAATAAGTTAAACAGGCCGGAAAGCAAATGGGCTCGAGATGGGTTAAACACATAACGGATGCGAACCTGTTTACATTTGCATAAACCTATTTTGGGCTTATATGTCAGACTGCCTGAGTGGGGAATCGAACTAACTACCTTTGAAATAAAAGGCCGAGTTCCTACCGCTGAGCCATACTGACATGGTCAAACTGAAACGTCCATATGCAGCATTTAACATGCACGCATATGCATGTAAACATACACTTTTTTCCAATCGCCACTATAGGATTGCTAGCTTGCGCACCACATACTAGTGAAGACGAAAAGAACGCACAAGAATGCGTGAAACATTAATAAACATATTGTTTTCAAATGTCGTGAGTTCGGTTCCCCACTCAGCGAGTCTGACATATAAGTCGAAAAGGCAACGTAAATAGTTTTGCATCCGTATTTATTTTTCTCCTCAAGAAGTAACACCTTCCAGTACGGGACATCCCAGTATAATCTCGCAAGGAAGTCATCCACTTGATAAGCGGCAGCAATATTCAGTGCACACCTCATTCAGAATCGCAATGCACAATGCTGCTTAAGTTCTTTTAAACGAGAGTGGTCATATTTACCCTGGAAGATCATGACTTGTCAGACAAAGATGTTTGAGTCAAGTCGGGCCTAAAGTTTGCAGAAAGCAATATGGCGTCCAGGTTTAACAGGCGGGACGTTACAGCACATCTCTTTCGCTTTAAGGGGGGGGGGGAATGAGGCTTAATGGCGCGTCGACAACTTGGTCATTAGCGCCAACCTCAGTCACAGTGCAGTGGTCCGGGTTGCCACTGCACCACACATTACAGAGATATTATTCAAACCCCTAATCTAAATCTTGTCATACACCTGTTCGCTTTAAGGGCTGCAGAAGAAAAAAGCATGAGAGAGGAAAGGTCGCAACAGCGAGGTAATTGAGGTTGTTGTACAGTGGGACAACAATACAAGAACTGCAATAAAGCAATAAATCGAGAAGTCTGTTAACAATTAGACTAGAAAGTATACGATTCTTAGTATGGGGCTAGGAGAAGAAAATGAAAGGTGCGAATAAGTAACAATAGATAGGATAGCAACAACAACAGACTCGTTGGATGTTCTTTACATGCTTTGGCCGAAGGATTTAAAGGAGGCATTGTTAGGCTATCACACCTGTTACAGAGGCTCAACAATAAGTGACAAACGCCAACCTCTTTAATCAAAGACAACAGTGGTGATTAGAGGTCCTATACCTATGGAAGTAAAAGGGAGTCGGAAGCGTGGGAAAGGGTACAAAACTAAGGAGACGTGCTAGGTGTATGGAAAAATAGTCCCACAAATATGCTACAAAATTTAATAGTTACAAACGGATTTCACCACTCAGCACAAACATTTAGGTACTAATTGAGACAGACAGACAAAGACATTAATTGAAAATTCCGTAGCAGTTTTTACTGTGAATATTAATTTCACAAAAATAAAGTTTAGGAACAAAATTACGCACAATTTCAGAAATAAAGAATATCATTAGCTATTCCATGCGAATTTTCGACCGAATGGGAACGTCTGACTTATCAGGCACTACTACAATCTTGAAAACTTCTTTCTACATTTTCATCATTTTTACCCTGCATTCCTTCAGTGATTGTGGTCCAACCCGAAGAATGACAACAATGCTGTGAGCTTAAGTGATTGTTTGAAAACTAACAGATGACAGCAATGCTGCGAACTTCAGTGATTGTTCCCCAAACCGATGAATGGCAACAATGCTGTCAGCTTTAGAGATTGTTGCCCAGACTAACGGATTAGAGATGGAAAGCCAAAGGCTTAACAAGAGTTAAATAAATATAGATGCAAACCTATTTCGTTGCCTTTTGGACTTATTTGGCATCCCTCAGTGGCAAAATTGACGGTTGCATGGAAAAGAGAGGCAGCATTCGTACTGGAGGTGAATGAGCAACAGTTAATGTGAGGAAAATCCAGTGAAGCATGAAAGGAGAGACCGGAGCAACCGTGTGACAGGTCGCTTGAGACCAAAGGAAGCGAATGCTTTCGTGACAAGCTCTTTTAAGGAGGAGCGGAAGAATAGAGCATTCGTGACAGCAGGCCACCTGAAACCAACAGAAGGTTGAAAGTTACTTGACTTGAAAACTTCACTCTGAACGTGGGTTCCTGTCACAAATGAGACGAGCATTGGTAGCGAAGGCTTCATTCGTCTTGATTTTCCTCTTGACACGAAAAAGGCACAGTCGAGACAAGCTGTCGAGATGAAAGCTTTTTGTGTCTTGAGAACTTCCCACAAATCTTGGAAATTAGCCACGAATGAGGCGAGCAGTGGTGTGGACAACAGCATTTGTTTTGAGTTTTCACTCGATGCGTGACTGTGAGCCCCAATCGAGACAGGCTGCAGATTCGAAACAACGTCGAGCCGTTTGAAACTTCACTCAATTCGTAGGTTTTACCACGAATGAGACGAGCCGTGGTGTAGACAACAACATCCGTCTTGCTTTTCACTCGATATGGGGGTGAAAGCCACAATCGAGACGAGCAGTTGTGTTGAAAGTGATGTCGAGCGTCTTCACTGAAAACGTGAATTTTTAGCCACAAATGAGACGAGCAATCATGTCGACAACAGCATGCGTCACGAGTGTTCGTTCACTTGATACACGGGTGTTCACTACGATCGAGACGAGCTGCTGAGTTGAGAACATTGAACGACTTGGTTATAGCCACAAATGCGACGAGCAGTAAAGTGGGCAACAGCATCTGTCAGATTTTCACTCGATACGTAGGTGTTAACCACGATCGAAACGAGCTGCAGAGTTGAAAACGTCGTGCGTCTTGAACTTCACTAAAAAGGTGGGTTGTAGCCCTAATGAGACGAGTAGAGGCAAGCGACGCGTCCAGGGTGCTGTCCCTGTAAGGCCTTGAGTAAAGGATAACTTCATCCGTCTTGATTTTTGCTTGATACGAGGGTATAGCTGCGGTAGAGCCGAGCTGCAAAAGTTGAAAATGTCAACCGTCTTGAAACTTCACTCAAAACATGGACGAATGAGAAAGGTCAATCGTTAGGTAGATTCAGCAGGAACTGCAGAGAAACGATGCTTCTTTCTGTCATGTAAGATAAGATATAGTTACAGCCAGTTTTGTGCACAAATAAAAATCACACTACGTTTCGGCAGGACAACCTCCCGT
>JAHWFP010001530.1:7865-65421 GCA_023313725.1 Lithobius niger | reverse complement strand
TAGACTTGGTGACTCGGCAGATACTGCTATGAATTTTTTTAATGTTTTAGTGGTTTACTTTTACCTGAACACGGGAGGTTGTCCTGCCGAAACGTAGTGTGATTTTTATTTGTGCACAAAACTGGCTGTAACTATATCTTATCTGCAAAAAGTGCTTAAACTTCTCAATCTTTCTGTCATGGGGAGAGGATGCATGGCGAGAGCCTGAATGGCGAAAGGCGAATGATGAGAGCGCTTGTGCCAACGCACACCAGATGTCGTAGCAACCCAGTCATTCGTGACGTCAGATTTCGCAGGAGCAAGAGCATTCGTTTTCAAAGGGTCAAAAGGTTTTAGCGAGCGTTAACCGTACCCGGTCATCTGCCTGAAGCGTTCGTTTTCGTTGTCTTCAGTCGACAATACAATCCTTTGGCAGTCAAGAGATCAGCTTTGATTGTTGATTAATTCGGGCTGGAAGAGGGCGAATGCTGGCCGGCTTGAATTGGAGACGTGTTGACGGTTTTATCATTCACATTCGCGACAGGAAAGGACGAATGCGGTGGGGCGAGAGTATTTGCGTCAGCGAATGGTGGGAACCCACAGCTTCCTTCCAGTCAACCATGTGACAAGGGATGGAACCTGAAGCAACAATTACAACATGGACACTCCTGTGGGCCCATTACAATTTGTTAATTCCACTTATTCCCCAGTTATGTACTTGTCTCACACCCGGTTTGTCAATCGTGGATATGGGCGGTACTTAACATCAAGGTATTTAGTGAAAATGGGCCAACACTATGTCACAGCTAACTAACGGTCGCTGTGTTGTACACAAGTATATCGATTGTTGTTCGTCTGTCGCGTACTGTCTTAGCATTGTTAAGAGCTGCTATTGTAATTTCCCCGTAAACCGAGTGTAATTCTCTTCCCCTCTGTTCCGTCCAAACAAGCGACGCGTCCAGGTCGCTGTCCCTGTAAGGCCTTGAGAAAACGGCCGCCATGTTGGATTCCAAGGCCCAAATCCAACATTACGTAACTTGTGAGAATCAGTATCGTGTAAATAAGTTTGCCTTTATGAACTGTGAAAGCTCCTAATCATGCACCAAGCGTCACGTAATGTAATCATGTGAAAAACTTTCAATGGCAGTATCGAGTCCTCACGTAAATGCAGTTATGCTCAACTTGGTATAGTCAGCTATTAGCCAAACATGTTTCATTCTCCTCAGAATCGTGTCTCCCCCCTCCCTACCTTTTCAAGCCTCATATTGAAGTGTAAGATTGGAAATGTTTGGACGCCGAATAAACCAAAATAGTGTCGTACCACAAAACACGTTGTCTAAAGGCTTCATAACTTCATTACACCAAAGGTCCACGCCTCTGGGCAGAATGCACTGTGGAGTAAGTCATTCTGTCGCCTGCATCTAATTCTCTACTATGTATCTACACGTTAATTAGTTTCGTATGCATCATACGGAAGTTAGAGTGATATCTTCAAACCAGTTGGTAACCACATATTGACATTTTTCCACCAAAACACTCTGTGTGTCTCCCAACTGTACGCAGTTCTAGTATCATCTTTTTACGTTGATATTGGTGTCCAACAACTCCCATGTCATACGGCTGTGTATGCATTTATTAGCTTGTGGTTATACTAAATACGTGGTTATAATAGATACTAAATACTTTATATTGGCAAGTCACATATTGCATTGTAACCACTTACGTATGTGGAACTATAACAATTCATATGGTATTTTAGATTTATAAAATATCGAATTTCATCTGGAGTTCTGTGATAGTGTATGTATAACTCCGTATATTAAATGGTAAATCTTCGTGTGATCATATGCTATAAAATCACATCGTAGTAATTAGTGTAAATACAAAGTGAAAATTCTATTGTTTTATAGTTCTAAGATAGCACTCTTTTTCTCAAATATGCAATAAAGATTTATAAGCGTTGCATCAAAATGCACTTAATTTATTGTCAATTCGTAAATAACAAGAATACAGAAACAGAAATCGAAATGGGTGAGAAGGTTGACTTACAATACGTCTTTAGTCACCAAAGAGTTTCAGTGTAAGCATTTTGCCAGTTTGTACTTAGAGCGACACGTGAGTCTAGACAGTTTTTGAATGTGTTGATACTAGGTGCTGTAACTACATGTTCTGGAAGTGAATTCTAAATATTAATAACACCATAAGTATAAAAACTATCATTTCTTGATTTTGTTGATAATTGGTGTAGTAATTTTGTAAGGACGTCCACAATATTTACCGAATTCAAATATAAGTAGGACCTAAGCAGTGTTTGCATCGTGAAATAAACCTGACATTCAACCAGGGGAGAGGCCCTCGGAAAAGCTAAAGGGAAATTACAACTTACTCTAACTTAAATTTATATTAGCCCCTTTCCATCAGGCTCGGATTTGCGTCTCTGACCTGAGGACCCTATTTGGCCCTACCACCAAACGTCCCTAAAATACTACCTATCCAATGACATGTTTGTTACGAGCTGACTTACACCAATAGGGACCATACAAACCTGCTAGAGTAAATTGCAATTAACCAGCAACCAATTGTCACGCTACATGATCAAATGCCCTTTGAGAAGTTAAAAACAATTTAGGCCAGAAGAAAAAGAGGCCTAAACATGACGTCAGTCACCAACAAACAATAGAGGAGAGATAGAGAGAGAGAAGAGCGAAGCGTATTCAATGGGAGCGCATTCCCAACTAACTTTTATTAGTTTTATGCATATGCGATACAATTCGGCTCGTGGCCACAACAATCGAGAGCATTAATTAACAATAAGCAAGTACATAAATTACATCACACTGAAGACAAAAAGCAAGCCGCACAGCGACCTCTGTTGCGCAATAAGGATAGAAATGCTGACAACAGGAAACCACCACAAGATGGTGAATGCTAATTTGCTACAAAATATTAGCAACACTTTTCAACCACAGTAAACAATCGAAATTCACAACATATTCCCGCAACCACGCAAAAGGTCAATCTTCTTCTTGTGAAGTTCGATGGGGAACAAAGTATCGACATTTCCGCAACCTTCCATTAGAAATCATTTCTGAGCTTGGTTGAAGAAGAATTCACGTCTTGAGGTCTAGCTTCCGGACAACCCATCAGAGCTGAAGTAAGGGTTTAACTGACTTTTTGATACTTGATACAAACTGATGATATACATCAAAGGGGCGTGCTTGGATTGCAACCTGAAGAAGGCTTCTTCAGGCATAGACATGGCATAAACTAACTTGCCAAAGAAATCCCTCTAATTTAGATAGGTCAGCTTATACAGTATAACAGTATAATGGAAAATCGTCTAACACGAAATTCGTATAATGGAAAATTGGCTAAATGTCCTTGCTTGGCTCGCGCTGCCGTGCTTGCTGCGGTTATACATATAACATCAGAAACCACAGATATACTATTGTCCAGTTAGACGTTTATTCATTATATGATTATCCATTATACGATATTCCGTTTAGACGATTTTCCATTATATGATATTCCGTTTTGATGATTTTCCAGATTTTGTATTTATGCAAATATCAGACAATTATCCCATTAGGCGATTTTCCGGTTAGACGTTCGTCCGACGCCCCAAAATCTCCTAGTGAGCCTCCATCATAGATATCAAATGTAGTTCTAGTCTCTTTAGTCGAGTTGCATATGGCAGGTAATCACAGTCTTCCGCGTTGTTGGTAAATCTATGCTAAAATTATTCAAGATCTGCTTGATATTTAATTTATTGAAGGAACCATAATTCCGATGAATATTTTAAGATTATCCAAACTAATGATATAAATAAACGCAGGTAAATGTCGGGACTAAGCGATGATAAAGAAAATAACAGATGTAGCCCTATGAACTTTTTGAGTGATATATCTGTTGAAATTTAAATCTTGATCAAATAGTATGCATAGCTCAGTCATCTCGTGTGAAAGAATAATTTATTACAGCCCTAAAAGGATTCTACTAGTGGGTTTTTCGTCTCATAATGCAACAGAGCATGTTTGATGAGTGCACTGGCATGTGCCAATCACAAGACCGAAAATACAGTGCACCAATATGGCATTGGAAAATTGCAGCGTATCATAGCAAGTTTGCCTGGTTTCAATTTGGAAACCTATGTGAATTTACATAAGTTTTCGACTAAGCCGTTAGTCAAAAAATCCTTGGTCGCCTTTGAAAATTGAGCTATGTAAATCAGGCTGTCAAGAAACACCCTGTTGAATGTGCAATCGTGCGAGATGTCGTATCATGATCCACTGATCTAGCTTAATTTTAGATGGATGCCTATCTATACAGCATTCAAGTTATGCTTCAGGTAGTAAATCACACAATCGAACAACTCATGCTCGCTGAGGTTGGTTAGTGAGGGTAATGGAGGGGGCATGGGGAATTAACTGTGCCATGTAGCATGCGAGCCGTGTCATCCAAGACCGTCAAAAACTGCCACAAGTTGCGTTGCAAGCACAAACAATGAAGTACGATATGAGTGAACCACGGCACGTCACAGCATTGATTGATCGCACAAGAATGTGGTAATCTTCTCATTATTAGATTTCCCAGTTTTGCAGCATTAAACGAACCTTATTTTACGGTAATGGTGACTATCCGTGAAGTCTTCGGATATTTATTGCTAAGTCAAAGGATCGTTTAATATAGTTTTAATGAGAATAGAATACATACAGTTCAATAAATACGTACATACATAAAATACATACAATTCAATACACACGTACCTTGGTTCTTCTTCTGGTTGAAAATCATGAAATTAAGCCTTCAGAGTGTCTGTTTTGATGTTGAGTGGACAAAGAGGCATGTAGCATGAATCCATTGTTGTTAAACTTTAATAAATTTAGTGTAAATGCATTGTTTTAAATTTAGAATCCACATATCACGCTCACGAGTACCTATCACAGTTCAGTCCGCTTGCAAGAGCAGTTCTCTTTGTGGCGTGTATGCAGCGCGACCGGTGGCAGAATTGGGGGCTAAGTGGATGACGCATCGAATTTCTATTGCCAAGCCTTGTAAAATATGAGGAAGTCTTGATACTTGGCCTCGATTGACCGTCCTTGGCTTCTAAATATTGCTTAGTAACCATTTGTTATGCTAATGCAATTGTATGCCTAATTGCTCAAATATAGGCCTATTCACATAAAATATAGGCCTAAAGCAGTCCAAATGTTAATTCACCTATTGTGCATATTCTAAGATTTCTAAATTTATAGAACAAGGCGATATTTGTTAATCTCAATCCAAGGCAATCCCAATCTTGGATGATTGCAATTCGACCAATGAATCAAAAAACATGTTCCCTATGATATGTTTCAACCTAACATAACTTTTCTTGCCCTAAGTATTAACTCACCGTAACCTTAAGGGACACAACAAGTGCTAACTGCAATAACGAGTGGGTTTATTAAGCAATGCACGAGTATATATTACATTGACCTCATGTACATAGTCACATGATGGTAACAGTCAAGCTGACAGGATTGGACAATAGCAAGGTGTAACTATAAGGTACGCTTTGAGGATTAAATCAGATGTTATCACATATAACTACCAGGCTGTATTCAACAAAATAGCTGTTTGCATGAAAGGTGCACACAAACCAGTAACTTCTACACAATATCACATATAGACCAATTGCACCCTATTAATGAATTTCAGTTATATAAATCTACCAGCATAGCATTTATAATTCATTAATACTAATGTGATTTTTTCTATAAACAATTAATTTCTTTATACATGCGACATTAGCTGAAATTGCTGTTTTAGTTGTTACGTCTCAGACCAAACTTTATTATTTAGTCGGTTTATGAAATATTTTATAAGTTGATAACTTTCAGAATTAATATTTTTTCAGAATTAAGAATCCAATTTTATTGCAACATAACTATTTACAACTATTGCAACACTATAACAGATTTCAAAATCATGATTGATTGAGATTTGATTGATTCAAAATTTTAGACACAAATAAAATTTATATTTTATAATTCAGGATTTTTTCAACAATTTCCGTGTTTGTTTTTTCTAATTTTTCGTACACGCTTTCTTTAATTCATCGGGACAACAAAATATGGTTGTAGTAACTTCCGATGAATTCTTTCTTTCGTCAGTACAAGTTGAGACATTACTTGCGGAAACGTCTGACGAATATTTCTCTTTTGACGTTAGATGGCAGTCGATTATTGATTAGTATATGATTCTGGTGCTCGTCTATTAATGCTCTTTAAGCAACTGCGTTTTCTCGAGAGAAAAATATAGAAACGAAAACAAGGATTAGCAATAAATTTGATTCATCACAATTCGCAAGCCATTTATTTCTCTAAAAAAAATCTGTATATTTAAACAACAAGCAACATAAACGCAACATTTTTCAGATACTCTGAACGTTTTAAAATGAACCTCTGTCTACGAAATTACGGTTAACTGATACAAATGTAGTTCAGACGTTACTCGTCCATATGTTGAAACGTAGCCAATTATATATTAAATATACCTTAAAGGTGAGCACACAGAAAACAAGGACAGGACATTACAACTCATTGCCTGTGTCACACTTGGATTAGATTTTTATTTTATTATGTTTGGGACAGATCTACGCTAGTTCCGCTAACTCTCTGAAGAGTGGAAAAACACATATTAGTTATCAATTCAAAATTATCAAATTCACTCAAAAATCTAATTTTGTTGGTTTTATTCGTTTTCTTCTTTCGCGATTTTTAGCGAGTGAAACTTTTGCGTTTTGCTTTCGTTCTTGAGCCTTCGACAATGTGGTCAGCAACAGTAGCTGATTGCTCAGAATTACCATCAAAACTCGGGGCCACTATCAACACTTGTATGGTTTCGTTTGTTGGGCTTGCTTTGTGTTCTTATTCAGCCAGTATCGTTTCATTTTATTCAGAACCTTTGGTTTGCTTAGAATCGTGCGTTGAGTTTGCTGTTTTTTATTCGCTGATTTTTTTTAGCGGAAGGAATTAGCACATTAGATGACGTAGGCTTTGGTGACATATTTCCCTCAACTAGTGCCGTGATGTCCTTATTAGGAGTTTTTTGTTGTATCAGGCCATGATTGGTTGTTGGAAATGCAATTCATTGCCAACGTTGTTTCCTATTCACATGATCTGGGCTAGCAAGCTGATCTTGAGAGGAAATTTGTACATTCTTAGAAAAATTTGCATTTAGACAAGGAGAACCATTGGGATTTATGGTCTGGTCAGGCAAACGTGTGCGCATTTGGCTGATATTTCGCTTAACTTTAAACCACTCACTGTAAGTAAATTAAAATTATTGTTACCTAGGCATTCATACACAGCAGCTTCTTGCCGTAACCTTTTACTGACGGTATAAGCTCGTGTCCATATCAGTGAATTAACATGCAACTCTTCACGTTTTTTGAGCGGTGAACTAGCATAAATTTTATCTTGCTTAATACGAATTTTTTGTTGCAAACTCGGTTTTAAGAGATCCAAGCAAGTTCTGACCTCACGCCCGACATTAATTTTGATGCTGTTTCACCTGTAGTAGTGTTAGGGCAATTTCTACTAGAAACGTGAAATTGGTTTAACGCTTGCTTTACACTTTTGCCTTCTTTACACGCAGCCTAGAATGCTGTTTTAAACTCTCGGATGTAAACTTCTCCAAAGCCATTTTGCTTTGGGTCATGGGGTGCACCTGTTAAATGTAGGATTCCCCATGATTTTACACACATCAGAATTTTGGTGGAGATCCACTGTGGGCCATTGTCCATAACCTCTAGGACATTTGACCGAAATCGGCCACATACTCTACGATATCTCTCTATGATCTCTATGATCTTTTCAGATGTTTTTTCTTTCATAAAGTGTACAACCGGGAATTTGCTGTGTACATCCACTATTACAATAAAGTTTAATCTTTCTACTAATTCAAAATCTGAGTGTACCTTGTCAAGAGGCTTAATAGGATCCTCCCATGAATGCTTTGGACCAGTTTTTTGCCCTTTAGTTCTTGGCAAGTCATTCATCATTTTACTTTTGCCTCCAAATCGGCATCTATGCCAGACCACCTACATTTTCTACCAGCCAAAGATTTTATTTTGACTATACCTAAGTGTCTGTCATGTAAGTCCTGAAGTATTCTGTCACGGAACTTTGCTGGTATTATTACTCTTAACCCCCAGAATAAAGTATTATTTATCCACTGAAATTTCGTTTTTACGAAAAAATACATGGTTTTATTTCAGGATCTTCAATTTTCTTTGCCCAACCATGCTTGACGTACCTCATCACCTTTACCTGGATGGCATCCTTGGTAATAGCCTTTACTTGGGTGTCGTTCAATACAGAGAGACATAATGGATTGAGCATAGAGCACATTAAAAATGTTTTTGTCTTCCAAGACCTCAACTGAATTTTCTAACAGCACCCATGATAACGTGACAGGTGTTAAATAATTTTTTCCTGGCACATGTTGGAAATCGTAGGAGTAGCCATTCAACTGTAACGCTAGCGCTGTACACGACTAGCTGTCATCTGCGAAATACCACATTTTGGACCATAGATCCAAGAGAGTGCCTTTTGGTCAGGTTGGAGGGTAAAGTGATTCAAACACATATATTGATGAAACTTCTTCACTCTTCATAGAACTCCCAGGGCTTCTTTTTGGAATTGCGAGTATCCCAGTTCTGCCTTTGTTAATTTCCTAGAAGCAAACTAAATTCGTTTATCCAACTCATTAGGAAGTGTGTGAAACAAACACGCGCCCAATCCATAAGGGGCAGTTTAGTTTATATTTGTGGTTGTAATGCACCAATACGTTTGACATTTTGAAAGTTTTTTTTCTATTTTCGCCATTGCTGCATCACATTCGGAACCCCAAACCCACTTTTGCTTTAGGCTTAGCAACTACGTAATAGGAACTAATTTGTGTGCTAAATTAGGCAGGTATGTAGCGTATTGGTTTATGAAGCCTTAAAAGCTTTGTAATTATGGGATATTTCTAGGGTCAGGGCCTTCAGTTATAGCCTCAATAACTTCTGGTAATTTAGTTAAACCCTCGGCATCGATTTTATGACCCAAACATTTTAATTCAGTCTGAGCAATTTTGCACTTCTCCAAACCGAATTTGGCTCCAGAATTTTCCCAGGCTGATAACCATCTGCCAAGGCTGCTATCGTGTTCAACATCCTTGCCAGGATATTGTAAAATGGTGCACAGTTTTGAATACCAGGTGTAATGCTCCCCATTAAACTTTGGAAGATACCTGGGCTACTAGCCAACCCAAAAGGGCATCGCAAGAATTTGCACAACCATAGGGCTGTGTTAATGAGTACAGCTTCTTGTGATTCTGTACCCAGTTCCATTTCCAAAAATGTTTCTTTTAGATCTGTGAAACTGAAAGTATCGCTAACAGGGAGTTTACCAAACAACTCAGCCATGGGTTCACAGTTGTTTTGTAGTCACCCACAATTCAAACTTCTCCATTCGGTTTATGAACCACTACAATGGACGTGTACTTACAGGTTCCAAGACCCCCATGCCTACCAGTCGTTTGATTTCAGCATTTACTTTCTCTTTGAGTGCAAGCGGGACAGGTCTGAGTTTTCAATAACCTGGGACTGTATCCGGTTTGAGCTTTATTTTGCCTTAAAATCGTTAAAACAACCTAACCTTGGCTTGAATAGTTCAGGAAATTAAGCTGTTCAAGCCTCAGGTGTGATAACAATTTTATTTACGTCTTTAGCTTCTTCTTGTTGAAGCCTCCAGATGTGATTCAAACTCAAAGGATAGAATTGGTTAAGATGAAAATTGAAAATGGCTATCCAATCTTTGTCCATTAAAGGCTGTTGATCACTTTGGGTGATTAAAGCTTGGACCTGCTCAATTCTTTCACCTATCTGCACTGCCACATTAATGCAACCAAACACCTTCCCAACATGCCCAGACCAAGATTTTGCACATATGTTTGGTTTCAAAAGTTTGCAATCTTTGAAATGAGTGCTATACCAACTAAATGGCCAAATGGTGGCATCACAGCCAGAATCCGCATCTAATGGTGATTTTACCCCATTTATAATGCATTCAACCGTCCAACTCTCTGCCTGAAGAGAATTCACGTTCACTGTGTTGTTGTCCAGATAATTGACTGATACACAGTCACTTTTCACTGTCTGAAGAACTTTCAGCTAATGAACTATACCCCGTTTCCTCATTTTGTTGAACTAAATGAACTTTGTTTTTACGACAGCTGTACTTATACTTTTTGCCACTACCTTGTTTAGGACGCAGTTTAAACTCAGGTGTAGAAGTTTTCTGTTTAAACAATTTAGGTTTTTCACAATTCGCTTTTAAATGTCCTGTTTCGTGACATCGGCCACAGGTGTACGTTTTATAATGGCAACGACTTTTTCTGTGACCATCGGAGCCACAACAAAACAAACTATATCTTTAAAACTCGCGTAGGACGACTGAGCCTTTTTATAACTAGATTTAAGTTTAGCTTTAGCTACAAAACTAATATCACTCGTACCAGATTTTAATTCGAACTGATTTAAATCAGCAGCTTCTAACGAGAGTACTAATTCAACTGTAGCTTTTAAGTCAAGTGTTTTCTTAATGAGTTCACGTTGTAAGACGGGACTGTTAATCCCCCCAACATTCTATCGCAAATCATTTCATCCTTAATTTTACCAACTTTAACGTTTCCATAACCACAATGCTTAGTTAGCTGTTTAAGAGCATCTACATACTGAGCTATTGACTTATTAGGTTTTTGAGACCTTTTATTAAATCTAAGCCTTTCAGACATAGTACTCGGTGTTGGTTCAACAGATGTTTGACAGCTTTAAGTAAAGCGTCATACGTAAAGTTTCATACGTAATGATTTCAACCGTTAAAGGATCGATAATTTGAACTATATTTTGAAACATAGTATCTCCAACAACTAGCTAACAGCATGTCACGACGGTCATCACTCTTGATTTTCTTTGCTTTAAGGAAACAAGTAAACCTTAAAACATACATTGACCAAGTGTGTTTTCTTGAGTCAAATGTTTCAATCACACCGTTAGGTTTGACAACTTCAGTTTCAAACCCAGGCATTGTTTCTGAAAGTTAACATCTGCTAACACAAAGCTAAATTATTTACTATTAAAAAGTCTTTTATTTGACAAAATTTAATTTGCGCAGGTTTACACCTACATGTCATACTACGACCCGTAATAACTGTTTATGGGATTTTTCAAAATACAATTTTACTCACAAACAGCATTCAAATTTACAGCTTAAGCTTATTTACTAGACTTTTGTTTTCAAATACCAAGCGTAATAAGTAATTAACCATTAAACTTATTTATTACAGGCAATTAACTATTAAACCTCTCCGGAAAAGCAAATTACCCATTAAACTTGCCAACTACAAGTAATTAACTTATTTAAGCACTCTTTAACGGAAATTTACTTCGCTACAAGTCTATAGGTTTCAATTTGCAACGTTAAATTTACCAGCTTACTAGGTCTAAATACACTAGCTTTAAATGTCAAATTTAGGCAATTCTGAACACAGCCTTAAGTTTCGAGCAACGAGCCAAACAGTAGTTAGTAATAAATTTTGACACGCAATTTTCTATGAAATAAACTAGTTTCAGTCGCGATTTTTTACACACTCCTTGCGTGCCGGTGTAGTCTAGCAGGAAATGACACAATGCGCTGCGTTGACACAACTTTCAAACTAAATTGCGAAACCAGTTATTACAAGGGAATGCACAAGAAATAAGTAAAGGCTACTATATCCACCCAAAACCAAAACTGGTAGAAAAACCCGCCAAGTTTCCCAAAACGATCGGTCTTTGAAGGTAGTGATATCATTCAATCAAGGAAAGGCCGCCAAGGTCAATCCTAGTAACCAAGTTAATCGCACCCAATAATACTTTGGACGTTAGATGAAAACTTGAAGATTGCTACAGCGAGTAGCAATCTTCAAGTTTTCATTTAACTTTCGAACTATCAGTCGGTGCGATTAACTTGGCCAATAGGATTGACCTTGGCGGCCTTTCCCTGGTGGAATGATATCACTACCTTCAAAGGCCAATCGTTTTTGGAAACTTGGCGGGTTTTTCTACCAGTTTTGGTTTTGGGTGGATATCACAACTTTCATAGGACTGTGAACGTACATAAGGTTACACCGTCTTATCTTCATGTGTACCTTTTTTATAGAGGAATTTCATTTCTATAAATTTTCACATTTATAATCTTCAATCCCATTTTTGCACACACTAGCTAACAATCGCAATCATTCTTACCTCAAAACTTGTAGCTTGAAGTTCGAAGCTGCGAGGGGGACTTTTAAACATAACTAAAAATTAGAGGTAGGCCCATGCCTTTAAGCCTCATCGCCAATTGATATGTTTTAACCAAACATAGCTCTCGTTGCCTAAGTGGCAACTCACCCTAACCTTACAGTGGTAGTCTAGAACATCCCCTTAAACTTACAGCAAGTGGCACTTGAGAAAGTATGTACTTAAGTATATACTTTGCTCGCAAATGAAGTATTTACTCAAGTTACGTGGACTAGTCTAGAACGCCAGAGCTAAGTGTCAACTAATCACTTATACAAGTAACAATTCCGTCGTCATTGAAGAACAAAACCTATACTGCAAGTGGTCATTGTGACCACATTTCCAAGGCCTGCAGAGCCAAATTAATGAATAGAACGTACGTACGCTACCAATTTACACATCAAGAGCACAACCTCATTGCCGAACTGGTTGCACATGCATGGAAGTAATTAGGAACAGACACATCCACAACTAAGAAAAAGGATTACAATTGTTGATCAGTTTAATGCTGCACCAAACTGACGAAGGACAGCTAAAGAAATATTGGGAGAACATTGTTGCAATGTGCTTACTACCATGGGAAAATGTAGACGAAAAGTTCTAAAAACAGGTGGTGGCAGATGAGGAAACGAACCTGACCACATCACATAAAAGGTGGTGACGAGATCCTGCCACTAAATAATCTCTATGACAATGAAGCAGATGCAAAAATAGTCCACACAATAAACGTGGGATAAAAAGGAGGGCCATCCCTCTGTTGAGACTGCTTAGACTTCTACTCAGGGTTCTACTCAGGGTTTTTCGAGCTCCCAAAGAAGGCACAGGATTCAGGCAACCACGCTGATTCGACAGTCCGGTAGCAACCCTTGTAATTTTTTTTTTATTTTTTGTTTTTAATAATTAATTTCTTTTGATCCTTTAGTCAGCCGAAGCAATTTAATGCTTGTGTGGTTAAACCGGCTCAATTTTGAACATTACCAGACTTTTAGAGAAGAAGAAATATCTGGTAAAGGGAGGTGCCAACCCGGAGATTCGATCCGGGAAACCTCCGATCATCGTAGGGGCCGAAAGATTGCCTAGAATGGGCCAGAATAGTTCCCATAGCCGTGAAGGAGCATGGTAGCCTCTCACGCTATCCTGGCCGACAGTCCTGGCAGGGACTTTTCCAGGTCCCTTTTCCAGGGGTTCGACCAGATCCGCAAACCTCCAGCAACCAGGCTGAGCTCTCTCACCGCTCAACCACGTTGACCACAGACGTTAAAAGTCTGCACACAGACGTTACTGTATGAAAATACAACTATCATGGGCTGACCCATAATAACGGGCTTCAACACGTGAAAAGAGGTCTTCAGTACATATTCGTTGTACATTCCTAGGCAACGTCACATTCCTGTTACGAAATACCTGTCTGTTCATTGCACCGGCTGCACGGATACCAATGTGTGTGAAAGTGTCCGACACTTGCGACATCTGGAAATCTTGCTCTGTATATGAGTTCTCTTACTTGTTACAGAATCTCTATGGCACTGCTGCGAGTTTGTTGCCCACCGCGAATTGAACGTGCTGTTCCCATAAATCAGCAATGATACTGGCGACCCTTGCTACACAACGCGAAGCGGTTTTCCTACAATTTGCTGGACGCTTCCTGTAGCAAAGTAACTTGCTGCAATTGGTAATTGCTGCATTGTTGGAATCGAATTTCTACGCAGGATGTATCTTTCCAGTAATAGTGCTATGCCAATGATGAAAATTTTTTCAGCTTCCTGTAACAATGCCTGAAATGTTATTCAGGATAGTGTTTCTATATGGGAACCAATTCGTCCTCGACGATCTCAGAGCATGCTCATCCTGGATCTTCCCTCAGAGCTTCACTGCACTACCAACTTGGTACTTTAGGGTATTCCACAGCACACTTGGAAGATACTCAACCTTAAGGCCTTGCCAGTTCTAAGGGGATTCTCAGACTACTGATGTGGCACTTAAGTATGTACTTTAAGCTAAGTGTGTTTCAAGACTACCACTGTAAGGAAGGGACAAGACAAGTGCTGACTGCGATAACGAGTGGGTTTATTAAGCAATGCACGAGTATATATTACATTGATCTCATTTACATAGTCACATGATGGTAATAATAAAGCTGACAGGATTGGACAATAGCAAGGTGTAAGGTACACCTAGGGCTGGATTAAGCCTCATAGAGGCCTGGTGCCTAAGATTTATTGTGGCACTCTTCCAAGATCGGCCTGGCGAGGAAAAGGCACCTGTGCCATTTGGAGGGATGACAGGGGTGACATGGGGCCAAGTCCTGGAAGCTTTGCTTGTTTTAATATTCGGCTGTAAAAATACAGTGTCCATTTTTAAATCTTCTTCTATATTTTAAGGATCGGTGTTTGGTTGATTTTCAGTTTTATTGAACCATTTTGTTGAGTGAATGTCGGGGAGGGGGGGGGGGGGGGGGGGGGAAGAAAAGTGAAAATAGAGAGAAAAAGAAGGGGGGGGGGCGATTTGTATCTGTAAGGAGTAGTCACCAGCTGGAAATTAACCCTAATAGGGCACTAATTTTTCTTCGGTGGAGGAAGAAACCTACCCATAAATGTGGCAACCAAAGGGTGCCATGGCACTATGGCCAGTTCGAGCCTGTGAACCTCCCCACAGGCTCCCCTCCAGTTCCGCAATAAAAAAATTCCTTTTTTTTATAATAATTTTTTTTTTGTAAGTAATTTTTTTATATTTAAACAGTCAATTATTTCATTTTTCCCGTGACCGTGACGCACCCTTGAGGCCCCTTTTCGGGCTGTGGCCACGGCTTCAGCACCCAAAGTACCCACCTTAATCCGGCTCTGGGTACACCTTCAGGAGCAAATCAGATGTTATCACATATAACCACCAGGCTGTATTCAACAAATAGCTGTGTGCATGAAAGGTGCACACAAACCAGTAACTTCTATACAACAACATATATAGCCCAACCTACAACCGTAACTGTTCGACTTTTTACGTGTCAGGCCTGCCTAAACTTCTGGGCTCCCTATAGACCCTGGCCACGTGGTAAATCCAGCTCTGATTATAGAAGATGGATCGCGGCATGGAAGAATGGCAAGCTTCTCCATTCATGACAGTCTACCTTTAATAAAATTGAAGTTACCGAAATAATCATCGCCACTTAACTACACTATAAACCAAGCCGAACACCATGTTATTACACACAACAGCAGTGAACTGCCTGAATCAGGACGAACCACCTGACGTTCAGGTGGTGCATAAGAGTGTGAATTGCTCATCCCATTTCCACATCCACAAATTCTGCATCATCAAACGTTATTCTAATTCCTCTGTTAACTGTTATTTCCAGGACACCTTAGCCGCGTGGCCGAATCAAAGCCCGACTCATAACAACTCGATCGTGCAGAAATCGAATGTTTACACGTGTTATTGACCTGTGAATTTCCATCCAGAAGGTAAAAACATGGAGTAGTCTATTACGTTGACTACGGTGAGTTTGCCATAATCCCGTTTGCCATAATCACGTTTTACGACCGATTTTATGGCAATCGTCCCAGCTCTTCTACATTTTCCCGTTTGCTCGAAATTATACTCTTCTCCTCTTCTGCTAGATTTCCTGTTTGCTATAATTTCCCGTTTGCAATAATCCCGTTTGCCATACCGACGCATCATCCTAAAACCCAATTTCAAAACAAAGTGTTAGTAGCCGTCCAAAACTATCTATATGGATTATTCACTCCTGTTGCCGAATTTCTGCTCCATCTGTTGACAAAACTAGTTACTATTTGCCATTCCAATTGAAATGTAGTGCTATGTTATTTGTTCAAATTAAAACTTTACTTTTGTTTTTAATTCGATGTTAATTTGAAATGTGTCCTAATTTTTTTAAAACCTCTTTTCTAACGTGGTTTAAAAATAATAAAATTAGTGTAGTCATGACACAACACATGTAATTCCCACTTATACATGGGGCAACATTATGCACCGAACGAAAGTTTGGCAATTTACTGAATTTTAAAATATTTCGAAACATGGAACAGACATTTTCGGATTCCAGAATTGGATTTTGGATTCAGAAAAGTGGTCCCTATATTGTGAAAGGTTAATGTTAGCATATTTTTTTTTGTGGGGGGGACACAATTTTCCTTAAGTGTAAGCCCACGTGTGTACCTTGTCTCACTGCTCCCCCACCCCACCCCCGAAAAAAATATTACCGTGATTAACCTTTGTTATAGAAACGGTTTTTTATTTTTTATTTTTACCTCACATGAAGTAAGTGTTCTCATTAATTTTCCGTTGTTATTTTTTTAATGAATTTCTTGGAGCCCTAAGCCATACGAAGGAAGCTAATCCGCATTTAGACGTACCGATTCAATTTTACATTTACTAGACATTCTAGAGGACAAAGAAATCTTGTAAAGGAAGGGCAAAGAAGGGATAGTATCCCGGTAGTATCCCTGGTGCCGAATTTGTCCAAATAACGTAGCTCTGCATTTCGGTTGGATTGATAAACAGTAAATAGTTTTGTCAACAGATGGCGCAGAAACTCGGCACCAGGCGTGAATAATCCGTAGGTAGTTTTGAATGCTAAGAATATTCTTTTAGAGTGCTATTTAAAAAATGAGACTTGATACAGGATTTATGGCAAACGAACATGTATGGCAAACGGGATTATGGCAAACGGGCGGAAGCCATTACGTTAACGTGAAACTTGGAAGTTGTGAATTTATACACAATATTGTCAGTAATTTTTTTATTTTTTTTATTTAGGCATAGTAAAGGGAAATTTCATAGCCTATGCTGCGATGGACCACTTTCCCGTTGAAGCTATGAATCACAATTTCAACAGACAACATCACCAATTGTAAAATTAATTACTGCTTTTACTGTAATCTACCGAAAAAAAATAGTAATAAACCGAAGAAAGAATGAAATAAACAGTAAGGAAGAAACTGGTCATTTTTGAGGATCCGGAATAAGTAAGGGAGGGCGTAGATGCCATAAATTGGAGTGAAGGGCTACTGCCTAAAGCTCGAGATCCCTGAGCTTAAAATTAAACAAGACGGAAAGCCGACGGCTCAACAGTCTCACATATAAGTCCGAAAGGCAACGTAAATAGGTGTCCATCTATATTATGTAAACTTAATTGTTGTAGAAAGTCTTTCTTTTCCCTTGGGCCGCTAAATAATAATTAAGCGGTTCTCGAAAGTGGTACTAAAAAAATTGATGCGAGCGGGCGGTGTTTTTTTTTTACGTTTTATTCATGATTTTTCAGAGGTGGGCGATGGCTTTTTTTTTTTACCAAACAAAACGAAATCAGTAGCTTACATTTTGTTGGTGAGTACAATATCTATGTTTTAATGCCAAGATCAGCGTGCAAAAGTTGTACATTTGATAAAAGTCATTATTTATTCCCTTGTTTTTAGTTGTGACATGTCTCGGAGCGATCCTTAGATTCGTTTCTTGGTTGATCATGTGAATAGAGCAAAGCTGAGCTAATGTGGCCATGGGCTCCAGGTAATGTTTGGTGAAAGTGCTGATGCGTGATTGGTAGGCTACTTTTTTTTTTACTCACTATCATAAAAAAACGTTTCATGCACTGAGAGAAAAACCATGCCTGCGCTCATGAGAACCACTTGATTAATTTTCAGTGGCCTTAAGGTGGCGCCTGTGTGGAATTCACTCACTTCGCGACTGCATTGTATCGGCTTCCTCCGTGAACGTGTTTAAGAGACTGATCAATGACTGTAGCCTTATTAAGACCTTTCTGTTGAGTCTTTAAACACTGTCCTTTATTAATTGTTGTTCAGTATTTTGTGACTAGGATGCAATTTTTTTCCTCAGCCATTTTTGGCTTGTTGTTATAAGTATGATTTTATGCATTTTCGTATTGTTTTGTTGCTCATTTTCTTAGAACTGTACTTTAAAACAATTTTTTTTCTTGCGGAAGGGAGTTAGTGGTATCGCGCATTGCTTCTTGTGGCAGTATTATAATTATGTTATTATTATTAGAGTATCTCGGTAGGGTAGGGTAGGGGGGGGGGGAAGCATACAATACAATTTTTAGGTTCCGTCAAGGTGTTGGGTCACCGAAAAAAAAGAACCCAAATTGTAGGAAAATACTTCTGTGGTCTAAGAATGACACTTTCAAGAGCCCGAGTTTTTAAACACGCCTCGACTTATTCATACTTCTGCCTCCAAACACCCCAACCCCAGAAGCAAGTAACGTTTGCAACGTTTCGAAGTTGTCAGTACCAGCAAAATGTCACCTTTCAGTCTTTGGGTGGACGGGGGGGGGGGGGGGGGGGGAATCTACAAAATGTTTTCACTAAATAAATATTGATACAAAAGGAGTTTAAAGAACACATTTTTTAAGACTTTCCAAAATCAACCTGTTGTCCATTCGCTAAAAAAGTTGCACGTTTTCCTTATACAACTGGTAACTTGATGCTGACTGCTACTTGTTTAATTCGCTATAGGAAATTATTTACAGGCTGTCTCAACACGTATAAGGAAAGCTTCCTTTTTTGGGGGTTGGGGGAAGGGGAAGATTAATTTGGCCCTTCATGGTGGTAAGAATTTTACAAGGGTCTTGAAGATGGATGGCGTCGAAAATTTAGGGTCACATTTTCATTTCCTCCGCCCATTCCCCCTCCCGCGATTATATTAATAATGTGAACGGTCCTTCATAAACGAAAACACATTAAAGCCATCATTAAAAAGGCACTACCACCAATTGAAAACCGTGCGAGAATTTCGTAGCGCCATCTAGCGGCAATGATATTGATAACCTTTACAGCCTGCTTCCAGGAGCACGAGGACGTACCAAATTTCACTCAATAAATAAGGAGGCTCGTACGTGGCTTGTTTGTTTCGTTAAAAGAAATGGCGTTGTGTATTCCTTCGCCCCTTCTAGCAAGTGCTAGACATTCCTAGATAGCGCTAGACATTGACAAAATTCTGCATACTTTCAATTGGTGATAGGGATGATGAGGGAGCAGCAATACTGACGACAAAATTCCCATGTCATCCTTAGCTGTTCCCGGGATAGGCTCGTTTGTGTATTCGGCGTCTATTGGAGGGATAATATTGCCAACTAATATTTCCTTCCTTGAAAAAAAATAAATCAAAGACTTGAAAACTCACAAGGTCTAAACACATCAAAACAAGCGGCTCCTGCGACTCCCTAGTCGCAACCGATCTTCTGTACACTGACCCCACCTTTTCAACGAAAATTGTGAGGCCAAATGCGGATCCAAGGAAGGCAGTGCTTCCAATTCTCACTTACAGAATTTCCCCGAGTAAAGGCAAAATTTCCCTTTTTTTTCCTGTGCAAAAAAATTTTCCCTTTTATACTTCGCTTATTTAATTTCCTTTCTTTACACCACTAATTTTTAACGGGGCATCGGACGAAAGTCTAACTGGAAAATCGTCTAATGGGATAATTGTCTAACCATAAATAAAAAATCTAGAAAATCATCTAAACGGAATATCGTATAATGGAAAGTCATCTAAACGGAATATCGTCTAATGAATAATCGTATAATGGATAAACGTCTAACTGGGCAATATTTGTATGCCTGCGGTTTCTGATGCTAGCCGCAGCGAGCGAGGCAGGGACATTTGACGATTTTCCATTATAAGAATTTCGTGGTAGATGATTTTCCATTATATTAATTTTGTGTTAGACGGTTTTCCATTACACGAATTTCGTGTTAAGACGATTTCCCATTATACGAATTTCGTGTTAGACGATTTTGTATTATACGACTTTCGTGTTAGAAGATTTTCCATTATACGAATTTCGTGTTAGACGATTTTCCGTTATACGAATTTCGTGTTAGACGATTTCCCATTATACGAATTTCGTGTTAGACAACTTTCCATTATACGAATTTCGTGTTAGACGATTTTCCATTATACGAATTTCGTGTTAAATGATTTTCCATTATACGAATTTCGTGTTAGACGATTTTCCGTTGTACTGTATACGTTCTTCCAATTATGCGATTTTCCTGTTAGACGAAAAAACATGGGCACGTTTTGATGGCACAGGAAAGCAAACTGAAAGTAAAATTCGAACGACATTTGATTATAACTAGTCCTCCTGTTTGTAGCTTGCTGGCAGCTACTTTCTTTTAGCTTTGTCATTTTTTTTTTTTTTTTTTTGCCTATAGGCCAATTTAGATTAGAAAGAACGGATGGGTTAGAAATTACATATGCACTATTGTAATTGAGCCGACAGAGTTGCAGGAATCCCAGTGTAAGCAAACCTATGTAACTTCTTTGATCAATAATTTTTACACGTATTCTGCACATAAAGTTTCATTTTCACACTACATTGGTAACCAATTCTATGTTGGCTGAAGCAAATAAGTTAATGTGTAAATCACTGTACTACGCTCTCACGCATGAAATGAAAATGAACTAAAGTGTGATGTGTAATCTTACATTATAAACCGAAGTCTCATACGAAGACAACCCCCAAAAAAGGGGAAACCCCTACAATTAAAACTAGCGAGTGTGTCAATTCTTTGGTTAGAAGTTGAAACTGATACGTTGTTGCCTTGAAAAACGTTGAGATTGACTCATTGTTGCCTCGACTAACAATTTCCTCTGCGCGGTCATCTCAAAGGCAATTCTTAAATGACGTCATGCACGAAGAACAGTAGTCTTCATACGGTACGGATTTGCACAAGCCAAAGCGATAAACTGGGAGTGGGGAGGAGGGCCTGAACGACAAATGTCCGTGTGTGGGGCAGTGCCTCTGTTAGCCCTGCTCTTTAGGGGGGGGGGGGGGGAATATTGGAAGATTGGTGAGGGGGGGGAGGTGGAAATACGTCTGTTACCATTAAGCATTTGATTAGGCATTAACTAAACCGTACAAGGTACGTTTTTCTGGTAGGATAGGAGGAAGGGAGCAGGACAGAGGAACGTACAGGATGGGAGGAACAGGGGAGGACTCAACAAGCGAAATTGCTGTCGCCTTCAACGTTTACGCCACTCCGACAGTAAACTGGGAAACAACCACGGGCCAAACACACCCCTACAAAGACAACGGGCTAAGACAAGAACCACCCATACAATGAAAACGGCCGAGTGTGTCAATTTGTCAGCCAGATGTTGAAACTGGTACGTTGTTGCCCTGTAAAAGGTGAAATTGGCACATCGTTGCCTCGACTTTGCTTTGCGCGGTTATCTAAGCGCCAAGTCTTAAATGACGTCATCCACGAAGGAGTTATTTTTCACACGGTACGGATGGCTCAAGCCAAAGCGATAAACTGGGATTGGGACGGGCCTGAACGGGGAATGCCCGTTTGTGGGGCAGTGCTTTTATTAGCTCCACTATTTGATTGGGAAGGATGGAGGATATAAAAATTATCTTTCTAACCAAACACCGTGGTAATCTCGGCGGCAAGTCTTAAATGACGTCGTGCACAGTTATTTTTCACACGTACGCAACGCTTACCGAAAGACTGGGAGTGGGCGGGGGGGGGAGTCAGCTGTTACCCTGTTACCATTAATCATACGATTACGCATTAACTGAACCTTAAAGAGAATTTTTGGGGGGTTGTTCGGAATGGAGACCATACCAATTTGGCCAAAACCTCGCAAAAGGGGGATGGGCAGTATAAATTCAAATAACCATCCAAATTCAACTGCGTGCAGCAGTACTACTGCGTACTGCGTACTACAAATTGACTTGTAGTGAACGATCAGGCAGCACTAAGCAAATACTGGGAAACAACCACGGGCCAAACAAATCTCCGGGCGAAAATAGCAGTCGTACTATTTTGATTATAATATAGTTTGATAGGCAAATTCAAGGTTACAAACTAATAATGCACTGTGGAAACCCATTACATCTAAATCTGGACATAATATGCAGGACTTAGTAGCTTAGTCGGCAAAACTGTCGGTAATGTGTTTTTTCTTTTGGAAAATTAATTGGTCCTGCCACCATTCCCAAATGCTCCAATCGGACTGAAATTGTGCATGTGGGTAGGTAAGTGATAGACATGCCCCTTAAGGCCTTGCAGGTACGAGTAAAGCACCCAAATGTGGCTTGTTTGTTTCGTTAAAAGAAAATTAATGGCGTTGAGCATTCCTTCGCTTAATTCAAGCAAGTGGTAAACAGTCCTATAGATAGCGCTAGACATTGACAAATTCTGCATACTTTCAATCGGTTATAGGGATGACGAGTGAGCAGCAATACTGACGACAAAATTCCAATGTCATCTTATAGCTGTTCCCTGGATGGCCTCATTTGTGTTTCTGCGTTTATTGGAGGGCTAATACAAAATGGCGGATCGTCAGAGCAGGGTCCTAACTGTAGGACCGTTTACAATGGCGTAGCTGCGTTAGGTGGGGCCGGTGGCAAACTAGCTCTTGCCCCCCCCCCCCTGCTTAATATTCAGGATGCCCCCCAAGAAAATGCACGAGCTGAACAATTTCTAAGTCCATGCTTTTTTTTATTTTTGTGATATTGAAAATAGGGATCACTTTTTCGTACTCCAGTCAAGTAGTCCATACTTTCACTTTTAAAAAAGTTTTGAAAACTTGGAAAAAAGTTGGACTGGAGAAATTTTTCAGCTGGTGCGTTTTTTATGGGAAACCCTATTTTCTTATCGTAGGGGGGGGGGGGTGGACGGACGGGGAGGCTCGAAATTCATTTTTATTAATATAGTTTTTATTAAATAAAATAACTACTGTAGTACAAAGAGGAGCCTTTTTTAAGTCTAAGTATTTTTTTTTCTTTGGGCCCCTTAAGGCTGGGAGCCGGGGGCATTCTGCCACCCTGTAGCTACGCCACTGACCGTTTTATGTGTTTTTTTTTAGGTTTTAAATAGTGAATAAGACATCGATAAATTGCTGAAAATTTTAATATTTCTGTCTTCCATGTACTTATGGCAACTCATTCACCGGTCAGGAGGTTTCTATCAACACAGCGGCTGACTGCGTCACAAAATAATTTCTCGGTTCAAGTAGTCCGTAGTTGTAAACACCTGTGTCAGTTCGTGCAAGCGCACAAACGTAATCATTCCAGTGTTATAGTTAACCTCTTGAATTTCCCCTTTTCCAAGTTTAATATTTTTTTTCCCTTGAAGAGCATTTTTCCCCTAAAAAGGAGAAAATTCCCTGTAAGTGGAAGCTGCTGCGGCCCCCTCCAAGGCAAATACACACGGAAAAATTGCCGTTTTTTTTTGTAAAAACGCAGCCCTTGAGGTGCACACCTCTACCACGCACTGCAACAGTGCTCTCTCATAAGATAATTTAAAAGTACCATCACAATTGCCGGTTTAACATGTTAGCTTTTAGGCCTAGTTTTAGATTTTAGGCATAATTTTAAGCTTTTAGGCCTAATTTTTAACTACCGTTTTAATTTCGTAAGTAGCGTCTAACAGAGAATTGGATTCGAGTGTAGGCCTATTCATTCATGCAACACGGTGTCGAGGTTTTTTTTTAAGCAAGCTAATGTGTGGCCTTAACGAAATCCTTTTGTATTTTACGGTTGCAAGTCCCTGCAGTGGTTACATGCGACGATCAAACGTTATTATTTCCTTGAGTAACGTCGGTAAAGCCAATTAGCTCTAAGGAAGAAACGATGTTTTAATTTGCCGTGTTTTTTTAAAGTTTACTTGACTACCACTGAAAAAGGCCACGGACGGACAAAGTGGTTGCCATAGTCTTCCCAGTCGTTTCGGCTGTACAGAAGACTAAAAACAAAGACTGGTAAAAGGGCCAAGTTGAGAATGATTCGGCCTTTCAAAGAAGTAATATCAACAAATCAAAATATTCGCCAAATTAATCCCACTAAGTATCAGTTCAAAGAGTAAATGAAGAACTTGGCCAGTGGTAGCATTGTTTTAAGTTTTTCCTTTTACGTCTTACGCAAGTTAGTCGGATAACTAATTGATTTGTAGCTATCACTCCTGTGAAAGGTTAAATCATTCACAACTTGGCGGCCCTTTTGGATACGTTATCAGTTCTCTTTTATTTTTGTCAAATTTTTGTTTGTTTACTTCTTAGTAGCGTTATTTCATCAAAAATATTTTGACATTTCTGTATTTTTCTTGAATGTGACTTATCTGTCATTGTGGTATTTTTCTTGTCATCGCCAACAAAAACAAAGATACCCATTATGACAGCATGGCCGATGCCTTGGTCGTGTAGTGTTGTGCTAACTCTCATCTCAGAGCCTTTTGCAGTGGGCGTACGATTTATGGCTCCAATAAATTAATAAGAGCTGATAGCGACAATAACAGACACTCCGACAATACTAAAAATGGTTACAACACTATTCCCTTACTTAAGCTGACGTCATTCCCGTGACATGCCCAACCCTCAAACCGATGTTGTACTGCAGTCGTAAAATACGGCCCATTTTGAATCTGAAGGCGTTCCAAATACTTTCCTAACTCTTACGCAACAGTCCCAAGGAAATTAATATGGGAATTGTTTGGCGAACTAGGCAGCTATTAGGTACAGTTGTTACCAATTTGCAACGTTATTTATGATCAGATTTCGCACTAAAAGACAATTCAAAAACGCTTCCACGTTGGTTCTTGTCTGGAGAGCCGTTGCTCTCGATTTTAGACAAATTCCAACTTTTGGAATTTTTTTAAAATCGAGAGCAACGGCCCTCCACACAAAATCACAAAATTACTGTAATAAATAAGCATTGTGGCCTAGTTAGCCTAAATGCTACTGGAAGTGATAGCTATGAGTATAACAGTGAGGAAGATACCTTCATTCTTGCATCAGCAAACATTTTTACACTTTCTACAGAGTACATGTGATCAACCGATGTGTAACATTTGTACAGTTAGTCTATTATAATGATATAGTCTGGTAGCAGGGCAAAAAAACCGGAGGTAAGATCCGCCAAATGTTTTATGCTGTTTTGTGTTTCTTCAAGGCAAACTTAATGAAATTCTTCAGGGTGCCACTTTGTCACCCCTGAGCAAATTTAAATATTCAAGATGGCGGCCAAGATGGCTGAAAAATCATATATCGACCATGTCTTCGGTTATAGAACAGACAGGATAATCATTTCGGTGTCTAATACCATGTTTTCAGGGTCAGGGAACACGAATAACGGATTATCTTGTTGATAAAATAGGGATGGTATCACAGTTAGGGATGGTATCACAGTTAGGGATGGTATCACAGTTCCTTCTTTTAGGGATGGTATCACAGTTACCGTTCGATTTTTTTCTCATTTTGAACTTGCAACTGCTATTCTGCCGTTTATAATTTAGGTGAAATACCCCAATTAGATTCATTCGAAAGGTGGGAATGTCTTCTTTGCATCAAGGGTAAATAAATAAACCTGTACTCTTTAGGGACCGAGCTACCCCCATTTTTTAGGGGCTGGTATCACAGTCACCAATTGATTTTTCGCTCATTTTCAGCTTTCAACTGCTATTCTGCCCTTTCTCATTTAGGTGAGACGCTCCAATTAGATTCGTTCGAAAGGTTGGAATATCGTCTTTCCATCAAGAATAATTAAAATGGTCTATCATTGGTAGGGACCGAGCTAACCTTTCTTACTAAGGGCTGGTATCACAGTCACTGTTCGATTTTTCAACTTTCAACTGCTATTCCGACGTTTGTAATTTAGGTGGATACTCCACTTAGGTTCACTCGAAAGGTGGGAATGTCTTCTTTCGAATGAATCGAATCTGAGCCGTCCACCTAAATTAGAAACATCAGAATAGCATTGAAAGTTGAAAATGAGCGAAAAATCGAACGGTGACTGTGATAGCAGCCCCTAAAAAAAGGGCGTAGCTCAGTCCCTAATAATGATAAACCTATTTATTTACCCTTGATGCAAAGAAGACAGTCCCACCTTTCGAATGAATATAATTGGGGTCTTCCACCTAAATTTGAAACGGCAGAATAGCAGTTGCAAGTTAAAAATGAGCGAAAAATCGAACGGGAACTGTGACACCAGCCCTAAGAGAAGGGCATATATTTTAGCAAGAAGTTAATCCGTTATTAGTATTCCCTGACCTTGAAAACATAGTATTAGACACCAAAATGATTATCCTGTCTGTTCTATAAGTGAAGATATGGCCGATATATGATTTTTCAGCCCTCTTGTCCACCATCTTGAATATTTAAATTTGTTCAAGGGTGACAAAGTGACACCCTGCAGAATTTCATTAAGTATGCCTTGAAGAAACACAAAACACCATAAAACATTGGGCGGACGTTACTTCCAGGTTTAAGTTAAAAATGCCATTTGGCAACCATACTAATCCAGGGTGATCCCCGACGAATTCACTGTCACTAGACAAGCATTCATGTATGACGTTAGTCATTACAGCATGCATGTATACTTCAGTTACCTTAACACGGAACCCTGAAATGTGTTAATCTATTGTTCAACATGTAAAAAAAAATATTAATTAAAAAATAAAGGCAACGGTAATATCATGCAAAAACAAAAATGTATGAGCGAATCACGCTTTAATAAATTACAAACTGCGAAAAGGTGTGATAGCAGTGCGTCAGACAAAACTTGTTAAGGATTCCACCAAAGTTTTTTTTTGCCATTTGAAGTCGTGATAATCAGACACCAAGTTAACCCCGTCTACTAAGTCTTTAAAACGTTAACGAAACACTTTTTTTATAATTAATTTTCGGACTATTACTCGGTGGGTTTAACTTTTGCGTCCATCATGTCTTTGAAGCGTGCCGAGTTAGATGTAATAATAGCACACACACACACACACTATAGTGGCTAATAATGCAAACACAATTCATCACCAAGCAGCATATTGCACATGGAAGCTGTACACATATTGTAGTTTCAAAATTCACCGGGAGACACTCCTGGAAGTGACGTCGTAAGCCGTGATGACGTCATCAAAATGGCCGCCGTGCGATGTACTAAATTGCTATTATCTCCGGAACTAATCGTTAAATCCTATCGTGCAACTTACTGCTGGAAAAATAATTTCACTTTTTTAAAGAAATGCCTGAACAATACATGCCATAAATCGATGAGTTTTGGTTTAATCTGAAGAAAAACATAACAGGACTATTGTGCGATATACTAATTCTCAATTATCTCCGGAACTAATCGATCAATATTTTCGCGTCAACTATTGTTGGAAAGGTTATTTAATTTTCTAAAAGAAATACCGGAACAATGTATGCCGTAAATCTATTAGTTTCTGTGTAATTTGAAGGAAAACACATTATGACATAATCAAAATGGACACCATGCGATATACTAAATCCCGTGTACCCTCCGGAACTAATGGATCAATCTTATAGTGTAACCTATCGTTGGAAAGAAATTTAATTTACTAAAGGAACTGCCAGAGCACTGAATGCCGTAAATCTGTTAGATTTGTTTAATTTATAGAAAAACATATTATAGCATCATCAAAATGACCGCCAAACATTACACTAATCTGTAGTATCTCCGGAACTAATATATCAATAATATCCTGAGACCTATTGTTGGAAATTTAATTTAATTTACAAAAAGAACTGCAAGGACAATGTATGCCGTAAGTCTGTTTTGTTTAACTTGCAGGAAAACATAATGTACATGTAATTATTGCCACCTCATATGTATACGTAATAAAAGTGGGTTTTATTCTGCATTTTGTTATCTATAATGTATTCACTTGTGCTGCAATTGATAATATGGATCATAACCCAGCTTTCAGTACATTGGTGAACTCGTTCCGTGTTCCAAGCATGTCTTATATTTCACTCACCAGAAGGTATGTCTGTGACAACCAGTCTCAACCTAGTGGGACAATCAAACAATAAAGCAGAATTGGCTTGTCGAGTCCTACACAACTCTTCCTCATACGACTAAATGTTCATGTGATGCACCGTTACCAATGAGAATATACCTTCATAAGTTTATAACGGCCATTAACCAATAGGAAGCCAAAAAAAGGCAGCCACCAGCCAATCACGCCTCCTTAACACCGGTTAAACGACCACACGGTATTTTATCAGATTAAACCGTCGGCGTCATCCCTCCATCTTGAATTAACGTTCAACTCGTCTTGTATCGTGGCTTACGCTGCAAGAATTAAGTACGAAAGAACTGCATTTGGTAGGTCTAAACCAATTTCTATACGTATGCAACGTACCTGATAGTCAAGTGACACATTATTCCACGTCTCGGCGATGTGTGTTCAATCTTTGGTTACCATAGTAACTGAAGTCACCTTTCGCCGATGCGCGTTACGGCATTCTGGTTAGGCCTATCGCCGATGGCCGCTACTACGAGGAGCGTGGCGATCGAGCCAGCCCCAAACTGTAATAAACGATTCTTGAATTAACCGAAAATGGTAGCAATAAATTAATAACAAATGTCGTAAAACTTAGTATTGTAACGGATCATATTCTATTTTAAATCTATGAGCAGCACTTTGATTAAAAATAAAACACGTATTTACTTTTGTTGAAGCATCCTGACCTGACAATCTACTTTCACGGGTAGTTACTTTCGGTTACGGTTGGGTTTGTGATAGATCGTTGGGGAAACAAAACTACATTATTTATGGAGACGACAGTAGAAAATAGGATTCCTACAGACACTAAACGAACCAGTGAGTGCAACAGTTTGTGCGCTTTCATCATTTCGTGCAAGCAGGCATTGTGAATTCAAGCGAGAAACCACTGCAGTACAACTAGGCCGTGTTACGCAAGTTGAAGATTTATTTTAAAGTTGATGTTTAAGAGAGACGGTATATTCTCGTTTCAAATATAACTCGAGCGTAGTTTAAGTATCGGTAAATTTTCTCAACCACTCGTTACATTCCCAAGCTGATAAAAACACCTCGCGCAAGCGCTCAGTATTTTTTCAGCTTCGGAATGCAACTCGTGATTGAGAAAATTTATCGATAAAAAACTACGCTCTCGTTATATTATTACTGATAAATTACACCAGCAAAGAAAAAAAGCATTGATGCACCTGATGAAATGATGGCCTAGTCAGAACCAGAAGCAAGGCTGACCACCACGGTGAAGTGTTATTCTGGATATCCTTCCATTCCCATCAAAACATCCATGAAGGTTTCAAAGGTTTCAAAGGACAACAATTCTGCTCCCACTAGTACGATGTGAATTCCTCATCCATGGTTTGCCGTGCCATGAACATTATAATAAGTATTCTTAAGAAGAATAATCCATCACAGACACCAGTTTAAGGCCGACCAACCATCACAAAGCTGCACATAGAAATGGCAATAATTTCAATGATTGGTTGTGTGTTAGCAGGTAGTGGCTAGAATGACAACTTTGTTCAAGACTGTGTTACAACACCAGGAAGGGCAGACAGCATTGTGGTCATCGCACGTAAAACAAAATAGGTTAGCATCGCAGGCCTTTTTATTCTGCAAAATGAGGTTATCACAATCAGGGTGATGAAATGACAGTCGGTTTAAGGGGAGGCAATAAGAATCGACAATATTGAAATTCTGGGACGGATGACAACTGCTGATGTATCGTAGCCTCTATTGACTTGCAAGTGTACCAAGAGAGGTACGAGATGCCATATTAAAGAATGACTTTCCTGTACATTTCCTTGTTTCTGTGAAGGCCACTGCACAAGTGACGCACTGTGAACAATACGACACAACATTAATAATTAACCGTTTCCAAAAGAAAAACATATAAAACGGCAATAATTACATGCACATTATGTATCCATTCACATTAAATAACAACTAAAAGATTTACGGAATACATTTTTCAGGCATTTCTTTTAGAATGTTAAATTATTTTTTCCAATAATATGTCGCAATATGAGATTGATCAATTAGTTCGGAGATGCTAGAGATTTAGTATATTGCATGGTGGACACATTGATGGCGTCATAATACATTTTCCCTAAAATTAAACGAAAACTAATGGATTTACGGCAATCGTTGTTCAGATATATTAGTCCAATTACGGGTGACTGCAAGGTGCACTAATTACCTTATACGCTACAGTCTTCAAATGAGCGAAAAAACTTGGCAAGAATTATTAGTTTTGTTATGAGCAGATAAATATTTACATTCGTAACATGGCTGTTCCTGGACACAGTGAGAGCTGCACAAATTCCTAAAATGCACGAACAAATTTTAATTTTCGAAAGTTGACTTACTTTCTGGGTATGCATTTTATGAGTTGTGGAGCTCTCACTGTGTCCAGAAACAGCCATGTTTCCCAATCTTCCCATCTCTACAAATCTCCACAAAGTAGTCTGTTTTTCGGAAATAAATGTATATATACAGTCATATCAATACTGCTTATTAAATACAGGACTGAGCTCAAATCTATTTCTATTCCTCTTTAGCCATCGAATTTGGCCTTGTCATGGAGTCACTTGCACCCGCAAGCCATCTAATATTATATTAGCCATAGGGATAACAGGTATGTTAACAAAAACCACATTGAAATTACAAAAAAGCTAATAAAATTAAAACCTCAAGCCTAATCACAGCAAAAACAGATAAAAACCAGGAGCGTCCGTCCAGTCTTACTAGGCATTCTCAACTGCTACCACATTCAAACTTGGCTCCTCCCCTGTTGCTAAGCAACAACAAACCATGCAGAGCAACTTCCCCAGCAGCCAAGCACCTCACACACACCAAAATCCCTTCACACCTGGTACAACACGGTCAAACACCCAGGCAACCAAATAAATAAAAATTCAAACAATTAAATATTCCCAATAAACTAAATAATTAATAAATAAATAAAACTATAACTGTAAATAAATAAATAAATAAATAAATACCTAACTGTTAAACTGAATTAACTGAACAAGGGCAATTCACAAAGTGCAAAATAAACCAATAACTTAAACAAATAAAGTCATTAAATAAATTTCCCAATAAATTTATCCTTAGTAAGACTGGGCGAAAGCTCCTTCCTGATTTTTATCTGTTTTTGCTGTGATTAGCTTGAGGTTTTAATTTCATTTCATTTCATAATTTCACAGGGAGTGCAGTTAAAAATAGCTAATAGCATATTTCACGTTAGATGTACACTAAGTTTCGCCAGGACTGTACTACAGTACCGGCCGGATCTTGGGAAGACTTCTGCGTACGCGACTGGCTTGGACAATATGGCTGCCAAAAGCACCGCTGATGCGATTGATTTGTCTGGTTGCCGCTTTCTGTCAACAAAAGACGGCACCTTCAATGCAAAAGAATGCTGCCATCTTCCTTGAAACACTTTCTGGATAAGCGAAAATGGCTCTATTTACTGAAGAGATATACGGAAATTTATTTATTTGTACGTGTAAGCTTTTTACTGGGTGATCTGGGATTAAGTTAGTGAATTACTAAGATTTTTGTCAGTTGCTGCTTTTTGGCAGTAGATGGCTGGACTCTCCGTACAAAAATTCACCGATGTGATTTGCTTTCGAATTCCCGAACAGACCTCGAAGAAATGAAATGGACCACTCGTTGCGACCATTTTGTCTACCCCCAAATATTTTTATAGGTTGGACCAGGTAGTTTACTGGTCATGGTCTTGCTTACTTATATTGCGAACTGAAAAAACACAAGAGCACTTGCGGGAGGTATTTTTATCAGCTTGGAAATGCAACGAGTGACTGAGAAAGATAATCTGTACTTAAACTAGACTAGAGTGATATTTACAACTGCGTTACATTAAAAACAAGACGAAGGGGCCGAAGCCAAAAGTTATCTGCATGGTAATGCCATAAGCGGTCATTATCACTGGTTTTACCAATCTAATTGCTAGTAATTTTCTGGGCTCGGTAACTTGAACGAAATGTACGAGTGTCATTACAGTAGGTCCCATCCCAATAAAGCTCTATTAAGAAAATCGTGACTTTGGATTAAACAATTCGGGCGTCAAAGGTTTTCAAAGAACTCGGAGCTAGAGGTGTGCGCCGCCACACCACATCACTCCACCTTGCCATCACTGGTCAAAAATCAAACGACACGAGCGCCGCCGCAGGTTAGGTTGCTCCCACAGCTCGCCGCCACTGCTGATAATTCTGCTTTTGTTTTTAATAATAGCACTACAAAGAGTCATTATACAAAATCTGAAATGGGAATAATAATCAGCGAGCAAATATTCAAATAGTCGTCAAATAGTTGTTTAAAATAATCACAATTCTTAAACATTGTGATTGGTAATACTTAATTACAAATGGAAGTGAAGTGAATTTATTAAAAACGGTAGCCCTTCATAGGTTTTCTGCCTCATTATAAACAAACTTATACCTACAGCTACAAACTAAATTAACAACCACAAAGTATTACCCCACATTAAAATTAGCCTCATTTAACTTAACCACACTCGGTAATCAATCCGACCCAATTCCCAACAAAACGTAGCTACTGCATGGAGTACACGAAAATTGATTCCGTGTTTGATGAAGGTGATAACGATGATTCTGTGGTCACCCTTTTGAAACAGGGTGCTGCCTCCTGCCACAAAACCAAGGGGGGAAACAACCATCACCCACAACCTCTCTCCCCTCCCACACGCCAATGGGCCTAATCCACACCTCTCCATTTTCACCACTAAAGGAGAACACTCCTCCCCCCACCCCTCCTCCACCCTCCACTAAGTAGCCACCTGATAGCTTCTTCACCATCTCTCCCACACCATCCTTAGTGTTCTGAGATCCTTCAATCCTAGCATTAAACCTGGATATGCTCCAGGGTACCATCGGTATCCCCACAAATTTCACATGTCACATCCTCATGTTTCCATCCCGCTCTTCAAAGAAGCTCCTCCGTATCCAGGGTCCCCCATCCTGTCCTTCCACGGAACAGAAGTACACTTCTCCAATCCCACATGTACCAACGTGCCCAACCCTACACCCAACCCTACACTTGTCTTCCCAACACCTGCTTGTGGAAGACTTTCTCTATCCCAGACTTACAATGCTCAAAGTCGACGTCCTTGATCCCCTTCCTCCAGATACTGCTTCCCCGTCCCCTTTCCTCACTCGCACATGCTTACCAGCAAGCCTCCTCGTCGTCTTGGCCCACTTCATTCCACACCTCTGAGTCACATACTCATGGACCATATGCAAAATCGAGCACTCAGGCATTCCCCGATTCCTCCTGTCGCACCCAAGCCTAGTAACTTTCTCTTTCACCTCCAGACTTAACAAACCCATTTAGTGCTTTACCACTTCCCCATCTGTGCAACTGTTACCCTCAGAGCCCAACAACCAAGTTCCAACTGCCCCCACTCTTTATTCCAATATGCTGTAACACCCCCCACAAACATAATCCCCGGGACAGCCACCCCCATACCAAAGAATTCTCGAATTCTCATAGCGCTTTTTACCCACTGTGCCACCTTTTTTATCATCCCCTTAACCCTACTTACTTTGCCACTCAACTTTTTCTCCATCAGATAATTTTGCTTCTCACACAGCCTAATGTACAGGTAGTCATACCCCACCTTCATCTCCACTTCCCATTCCGCACACACCCTCAGTAAGCTCTGAATTACTGCTTTGCCATCCATTACCCCAATATCATCGGTGAATATCAAACTAGCTTATGGGATCCCTAATTATCCCACTCCCTACCCCACACAAACTCTACTCCCGATTCAATGAATCTCCTTCCAACTCCATTAAGTAACCTGGAACAGAAGAGGTGAAACCCGGCAACCTTGCTTAAGCCCCCTTTTACACTCAACCCATGTGGCGACTAGTTACCACCCCTCCAGGGAGTAAATACTTCTACACTACACCTGAGATACTTCGTTTCCCCTTCCTCTAAAATAGTGTTCATCACTGCCACCCTCATTCTTCTCTTCTCTTCTTCCCTTTGCTCCCTCCTTCCATCTCTTCCTCTTCACTTCTTCTCGTTCTTTGGTCTCTCGTCTCTCTTTAACTCTCCTCAAGGCCCTTTCTATTCTCTCTCTGCCCAATGCCCCCTTGATCATTCTCTCTCTTTCCTTCCACCACACATTCCTCACGCCACTGTTCTTCTTTTCTGGACCTCACCAAAATCTCTTCCCACTCCTTTCTGAACTTCTTGTGCTATTCCTCACACTATTTCCTTCACTCCTGTTAGTCCCTACATCTTCGGTGTCCCTCCCTTCATCCTTCTTCCAGCTTGCAACCACGCCTTCAACCACCCTGACCTCTATCCTTATCACTGCCTGCTCCACCTCTTCCACTCATCCCTTGAGGTCCACACCCTCGCCCTTCTACTTATCACTGATCTTTTCCCAGATGCTTGGAGTTTCTCACACCCTCTACACCTCTTCCCACCAATCTTAGCACTTCGTCTTCCTCTCACTATTCCAATCATGGTACTTCTGAGGTAAACTGATTCCACCACCTCTTCTACCACCACGATGCCACCCACGTCTTCACCCCCAGCCCAGATGTCCTCTCCCCCCCCCCCCCCCCGCTCGCTCTCCTTCCCACGAAACTCCTCCATCGCCAATGCCATAGCAAACCACCCGCCCTCAGAAAGTCAACCACAGTATCCAATCTGTCAAAAGTCTCAAAAAAGAAACTACGACACCTTCAGCCGTGCATCAAATCCAAATCAAATATGGGCCAGTTTAGCCAGATCGCCCAGCTCAATAACAACTCTACAGTAATCAAGATCCGAGACACAATGGAAAGCCCCACTTATCCAAACACTCCACCCAGAAGTCAAGCCACATAACCAAGCACACACAAAAAAAGCAATGCGTCACAAAGCAGCTGCTATATCACACCACTCCACAAGCAGTCACCTGCTTGTTTCTTATTCTTTTGTTTTAAACCACCACGTTTAATTCCGGCTGTGTATCAGCGTCCTTCGGGCCCTTCACTGTCCGCTTGTGACTTCAAAACACAATTTTTTTTTTAACTTTTTAGTCAAATTGGCAGACCCAATCATTTCCTAGAATATGCCCATACAATGACTTGTTTAATGCAGAAACTTCACAATCAGGGGGGAGGGGGATTGAGGTTTAATGGCGCCTTGATAGCTTGGTCATTAGCGCCAACCTCAGTCACAGTGCAGTGGTCCGGGTTGCCACTGCACCACAAATTACAGAGATGTTATTCAAACCCCTAATCTAAATCTTGTCATACATCTGTACTTCCTGCAAAAATTGAAAAACACCAGACAGTAAGACAGACTTATCGCCCAACTGACGCGCAATGTCATGCGGAAGATGGAAACGACGACGAACACCATCAAGATGGCGACAATCAACAAGCAAGTGCCGGACCGTAAGTGGCCGTCGACACCAATAACATTCAGGGAGGGTCAACCCCCCGCAAAACGAAACAGTGAGTAAGTCGGGTGTGACCAATGCGCAAACGGGCCAACACAACCTCCAGTCCTCACGGCGACTGCGGCGACACGCCGAGTGCCACTCCTTTAATGGCTCGTAATTTAATACCGTCCTGTCTGTCCCACAAGGTTTGCCAAAAAGCGTGTAACCTCAGACGCAGAGTTGGAAAGGCGTCGGAGGGAACAAGGCTGAGATCCCTACCGAGAGGGCCAGAAAGGGCCCCTTTCGCAGCAGAATCATGAATGGCCAGTCCGCAAGCTGGTGTCCACCACGGAACAGGAACTCGTCTCGGCTGCGTGGACGTACGCGGGATAGCAGCATGAGCAGCAGCAAGGACCACATCAGTGAAATGAGTGGAAGGTTCATCCACATCAGAAAAGTCCTCAACCGCACGCTGAAATACAGCAGCCCCAGCAAAGGCTGACCACTCAGCTCGCTTAAGCGCCTACCGAGCTGGCCTGGAGGCCACAGAACCCCCTTGTGTTGTGGACAACACAATAGGGAGGTGATCGCTGATCGGCAGTGACAGCCCAAGTGAAATGAACTGGGATGGCTAGCGAACAGAAGGCTAAGTCCACCGCTGGCCAATTGCCTGTGGCCAGATTACAGTGAGTCATGGCGCCATCGTTCAGGATGCAGACGGACCCCCTCTGCATCCACTCCTCAAGGATCCTTCCTTTGTTGTCAGTATGAGGTCCCCTCCACTGGACGTGGTGGCTGTTAAAGTTGCCCAGCAACAGGAAAGGGGCAGGAAGCTGGCGGACCAGATTCTCCAGGTCACCAACCCCAAAGACCTCATCTGGTGGCAAATAAAGCGAACAGGCAGTAATATCGAAGTGGAAAACAAACTCTAACTGCTACCGCCTGAAGCCTGGTGTGCAGAGGCACACTGGCATGTGGCTGAGAGTGTTGAACCATCACTGCAACACCACCATGTGGACGTGGCACAGGGTCAGCATCCAGACGGTAGACATAATAACCTCGAACAACTGGATTACCTGACGCCTTAAAGCAGGTTTCCTGTAGACAGCAGCACAGAGGTCGCTAATGCGACAAAAGCAGCCGCAGCTCTTCGGCATGGGTCCAATAACTTTGGCAGTTCCACTGAACGATGGCATGTGCATGCATTAGGGCGGGCTGAAGACTGAATCATTCTCCTCAACTCCTCCTATGGGCGATCCGAAAACATCCGAATCCTCACCCGAATCAAAAGATGGAGTGAGGCTCAGAACAAACTTGTCCTCGGAAGGAGGAAAAAATTCCGGAGAATTGGAACAGGAAATCTCTCCCTGCTCCATGGGCAAAGTAGTAGGACACAACGGACCCCTCAGCAAGCTGGCCGTTCAACGACCGTTTCACCTTCTCCCCTGGTGGCGACATCCGCACGGGTGGTGTTGAGGCTTTACCAGCAGGAGCCTTCTTCTTCAACGTTTTCTGTGGTTCACTCCGGGCAGGCGGAGGCTTAGCTGAAGCCTTAACCTGCCTGGGAACAGATGCAGCAGAAGAAACAGCAGCAGGAGCAGAAGCAATTGCAGGCTGGACAGATGTAGACGGCAAGGCAGCAACCGGTCCGAAGGACCCAAAAGCCCTGCAGAGATGGATGTTGCAGGGTCAACAAAGTAATAAGCTTGCCCACCGTCCTCGTCAAAGACCTGAGCTCAGCGCGTAAATCTGCCAAATAAGCAGACTCACCAACTGGGCCAGGCATTGGCGCACTGCACACCTGCGCAAAAGAACGTGTCATTGCTGGTGCCGATAGTTTGGCTTTCTTTCGGGCCTCTGAGTAGGAAAGCCCGTTCTTCACCTTTAGTTCCTGCACTCGACGTTCCTCAACATAAACACGACATTCCCGTGAAGAGGCTTGGTGCTGAGCACCGCAGTTGACGCACTGCTCCGGGCCAGCACAGTCAGCTCCTTCATGGGCTGCCTGAGCACAGGAAACACAGGTAGGCCTACCTTTACAAGCGCCACTGGTATGGCCGAAGCGTTGACAGCGGAAACACCGCATCGGATTCGGTACGTAACTCCTGACCTTCAAGCGCAGGTAACCGGCAGTAATGTGCTGCGGTGCAACTGGCGTATCAAAGGTCAGGAAAAAGGTGTCAGTTGGCTGGGCACCATTCTCGCCTTTCCGTGTCAAACGCCTCACAGCCGTAACACCCAGTGAATTGAGTTCGCCCAGGATAACATCATCACTGAGACCCCTCAAATCGAAGCATGTCACGACCCCCTTGCTGCTGTTTAAAGTACGATGCGGCTCGACATGCACTGGGCATGACCCCAGTGTACTCGCTTCGGAGCCGAGAGACACTCTTTGGATCAGACCCACAGATCCCTTTCAAAGCTTTGTGTACAGCGAATGGACCGAGTTGCGTAACATCTAGGCCCTCGCCTGTCACCACCAGGAACTTCGGGACTTGGTCCCGACTCTTACTAAGGTCTGGTAACTGGGCACCAGGCCCAACCATCTCAGGTTCCCTCCTCTGGCGCTTGCTAGTGCGGTGAGGAGGGGAAGAATTTTGGGGGGAAGAAATTTTTACGGGGGAGGGGGGGGAAGAAGTTGCCATTGAAAGCAAAAAAAGAAGTCACGGCGGTGCGCTCCCCAGAAAATAAGGTCCCGTGCGGCACTCGGGTGATGCAGGGCCGGAAGCCGCATATCCAGGGCCCTGCACCAGGAAGCTAACACCGCCGTCTATCTCCGAGAGGTGGCAGCCTAAGCATGCCGAGAGGCGAGGCCACCAAGGAAACCGTACACACCACTTCCGTCGATAACCCAAACAGTTCGGGTCCGTGATGCAGATGGATACTGCACAAGCCGCCTCCCCACATCGACAGGGCCCGAAAGGTCATAGCCGATTGACCTTAGGCCGGCTCGCCCAGGCCACCTGTCCTCCGGAATAAGGAGCCAAAGCCCGAAAGCCAGGATCTCCGCCTCCACGGATTACTAGGTTGCAGCACACGGCCATCATGCTGGGGGATGAGGATGAAAAGCCCAGTGGCCAGAACGGGCAAATTGGAATCAAACCCAAAAGGGGATTCAAACCACCAAACATCCTCTAAGCAGCCACCCCAGGCCCGGTTTGTCCGGATGTCCCTTCACCTCTTTCTGACTAGTGCTTGCGACGGGTGTTAAACCTGCCCGCCATACACACCGTAGGCACACTCGCAAACCGTAGTGTTGAGGTTGCTAGTGTTCAAGACGGACTAAAAACCCTCCGCCATGCAGACCCTTGGCACACTAGCAAACCGTGATCTTGGGTTCCTTTTTAGTCGCCTCCTACGACACGCAGGGGTACGGTGGCCTTATTCTACCCCCAGCCCACAGGTGGTGCTTAACAATCAATCAGTGAACTTCGGGAATTACAGTTTGGGAAAAAATTACCAGAAAAACTTCCTCCTACATATGCTTCATTGAAGCTACACTTTCAACACGCACATTATCAAGCATTTGTGTGGAAAAAAGCACTGGAGGCTAAACCATTGTTGCCTGATTTACTTGATTGCAGATGGTACGATGATAATGGTGAATTAAAACCTAAATTGCTGGGAAAAGACCTATTTCCACCCACAAACAAGCAGCTCGTGCAGTGCGGATGTACTACAGATTGTGCTCGATATAATTGTGTGTGTATACTAAACAAGCTACCATGTCTCAAAGTGTGAGATGTTCTCTTGAGCAGTGTAAAAACATATATTCAAACCAGGATGATGAGGATGAAACAGTGTAACGCTTGAATTTATATTTTATCACACAGGGAAGTTAGGCCCCACATAATATAATAATATAAAGGACATAATACGAAGGACACTTTTAATTGTGGTTTTCATGTTTGAGTAAGAAGAAATATCATTATCTTTGTTTAACAAAGGAAGATTGTAATAGTTGATAAATGATGAAATAAAAATTATTTAATGCCATATATTGGTCTCCATTTTGACAAATGGGAGATGGGTTGCATGTATGAATAACTTAATGACTTTTTTGAATTCCTTGACTCCAAAAACATATAATTTGACACCAAGATCAAGTTTTTAGGTTGAGTGGTTTACAAAGTACGAACAATCAAATATTTGCAATGGCGTCCAGAAAAGAGGGCCCCACTCGTACACAGTGACCACCAGTCAAAATATCATCTGTACTACTGTAGTATAAAATCTAGCATAGTGGTTGCTAGTTAGGTTTCAGGGTGAGCCAAATTTGTTATTTTCGCCATCTGCCTCCCCACTAGTTAGTCAAACAGTCCTTGTTTGGCAGGTTGGGGCATTTTGCGTGGCTAAAGCAATCTCTAGAAGCCATGCAGGACGGCCCAACAAGGCCAAGTTGCACATTATTTTTGCCCTGAGGTACGGATTAACCAGAAAATCACAAATGGGATTCCCCCTAGGTGTGGTTGGCTGAAATAGCAATTCTTTCCCTAGCTCTTATTATAGGCAGTTTCCCCTGGGCTTTTAAAGTATGGGCTTTTAAAGTATTTGTGCGACTATGCGTGCCCGGTTTGGTCTCCTTCTCTACTGGGAGATATCGAAAGGGTTGAATCGTTCCAAGGCAAATTTACTAAAAAAAAATTCCTGCCATGTGGAACCTCTCTTTTACGACATGAGATTAACTCGTGCGGGGCTCGAGTTCCGAGTGTTGTGCAAGCTTCGAGCCAATCTTCTCTTGACCTTTTTCAAGATTGTCAGAGGTTTTCTGCAAGTGGACATACCATTCTTCGACCCTTGCCATTACTTGGCAACTAGGGGCCATTCACTCAAATTGGCTGCCCAAGCAAGGAGGTTGGATTGGCGACTAAAGTTTTTTTTGCTGTAACAGTAATCCATCCATGGAACTCTTGTCCGAGAAGGCTGTACGGGTGTGTTCTGCCGACCGTTTTAAATTTTTGTTGGCCAAAATTTGCCTTCGCAAATTCTTGAGGAGGCCTGTATTTGTTGCCCGTGTTTAACCTTTTAACTTTAACGACTCGGACTAGTGTTAGTGGTTCACCCCTTCTAGATTCCAACCAGTCTATGGTTAAATTTATTATTATTATTTGCTAAGCTAATGCAAATTATCTGTCTTATAACTCAAATATAGGCCTAATTCCTCAAATATATGTATAATTTCTGAAATGTAGAACTAATTTCTCAAATACAGGCCTATTTTTTTTTCAAGTTAGGCTTAATCACACAAATATAGGCCTAATGACATGTGGCGCCATCCCACAGGGAAAAAATAGTCCAAACATCAATTTACCTATTGTGCACATCCCAAGATTTCTAAGTTTATGCAACAAGGTGAAATTTGCCATTAGTCAATCCCAGTCTGACTACACAATTCGACCAATGGACCCCCCTAAACTGCAGAGCTCTCTATAGACCCAGCCTCGTGGAAAATTCACCTCTGAATATAGATGATAGATGGCGCCACGGAAGAACGGCCGGTTTCCTCATTCATGACAGTCTTCCTTTAAATAACAATCGAAGTTACCGAACTGAATCATCGCCGCTTACTGCACTACAAACTGCGCTGAACACCATGTTATTGCACACAACAGCAGCGAACTAACTGCCTGAACCAGGATGAACCACCTGACGTCCAGGTGGCGCCTACGTGTGCGAATTACTCCCCCCCCCCCCCCCTCCTCCGCAAATTATGCGTCACCGAACGTTATTCGTCCTCAGTCATTTCCGGGACGCCTCGGCCGCGTGGCTCAGCCAAAACCGACTCGTAACGCTTGATCATGCAGAAATTGAATGTTTACACATGTTTTTGATCTGTGAATTTACATCCAGAACGTAAACAAAAAACGTGGAGTAGCCTATGACGTGAAACTTGGACGTTGTACAATTTATTTACAATATTGTTAATCATTGTTTTTTTTAATTTGGCGTAGTAATAGGGAAGTTTCATGGCCTATGCTGCTATGGACCACTTTCACATTGGAGCCCGGAACCATAATTTCAACAGACAACATTACCGGTATGTAAATTTTAAAATTAGTTACTGCTATTACTGTCGTCTACCGAAAAATAAATATTAATAAACTGTAGAAAATTTTGGGGTGGGGGAAGGATTTGTCCAGCATATCGGGTCTTAAAATATTTCTTTGGTTACGCCAAGGAGAGGGGGTCACAAAAACCCAGGGCCTATAGAATGACTCTCTCAGGCGTAAGGGACCGGCCATTTCTTATGGCCTGGGGGGAGAGGGGAGGGGAGGAGGAAATGAAAATCTGACCACCAAATTTTCATTGAGCCCCCCTTCGAAACCCTAAAAAAAATCGTGACTCCCCCCCACTCCAAAATAATGTGATTCCCCCCCCCCCCCCCCAAAAAAAATGCCCTTTTCGTATACCTATTTAGGCTGTCTGCAGATGATTTCCTGTAGTCAACATTAGTGCTGTAGCCAAATTAAGTAAGTTGCTCTCCACACCGACAGTTACCATTAGTTGTAAGAAAACGTGTCTCGTTTTTAACGAAAAGACACGTTGGGTTAAAAATATTTTATAAAATGTTCCTTACACCATCTCTTGTCGAGATTCATACAATAAGTATGATGTCCACACTGTTTGCTTGTATGCTCACATCCGCAGCATAGGCAGCACCTGAAATACAGAAGAAGCCAAGAAACCAGGTGCCTATAAGCTTTGCTACTAAGTTCTTTGTAAAAACTATACTTGCAGTATTGGTACTAGTAGCTTCAAAATCTTGTATGCACTCACATCATGGAGAGTGGAGGGGGTTGATCTGAAGGCCTTGCCCCTCAGAAGCCGAGGCGTTTTTAGAAAGTTTGACTGCTGAAAGTGCAAATTTTGAGGTCCGAAAATGACTTTTTCTTCGTGTTCGATCAGTGTTTCTTTGACCCCCCCCCCCCCTCATGACGGGACCTACAAAATGTATGATCCCCCTTAAGAGGGTCCAACAAATTCATGGCGCCCCAATTTCCTCCGGTCACTAAATACGCCTCAGCTTATCCATACTTCTCCCCCTGCCCCCCCCCCCCCCCCAACCACGATATAAGTGTTTAAAACGTTTCGAAGTTATCGTCAGTAAGAATACTAACTAGTTTGCGTGGTTTTTTTCAATACACTTTCTAAAAAAGCCATGGCTTAATGTTGTCTTCTAGGGAGTGTGCGTAGGGGTGGAGAGGGGGACATACACGCAAACTGCGCCTTCATCATGTTTTGCTAATGAATATTGATACAAAAGGGGTTTCAAGAACACAATTTTTTAATGTTTCCTAGGACGTTAATCAGCCAGTTGTCCATTTGTCAAAAACTAAGCACATTTTCCTTATAAAAACACTAGGCATATCGCTCCCTTCGCTCGCTCCGTTGGCGTCGTCTCGCTTCGCTCGATGAGGTTACTTACACACATACTACCGTGAACTGCACCCTTTGAATCGTGCCGTTCCACACGTGGTTTCATTGTTTCTGTTACTTCGTACTGATGCAAAACATGACGTCATAGTTTTATCAGGCAAAGTTACTTTGGAAGGTCAAAGTTAGTTCAGACATAATAAACTTTGCATGAACAAACTTTGACGTTATCTTTGCAGGTTTTTTTCCCGTATTTGAGGGTCATAATATCAAATTACAGCGATGGAGATAGGCCTAACCGAAATGCAATTTACCCTTTACCTTGTGATTTCTTTCTTTATTTGCAATTTAATTATCTTTCATTTGGCCCTATACTCCCATCTTTGTAGGTGCCTTGGTTTAAGAGGAATAGAGGTACATGCACGCACGTACATCACACGCTTTTAATGATGTAGATGAGTAAACAAACTGAGGGAAAGATGAGTCAAAAAAATTGAGTAAAAAAATCATGAGTAAAAGAAGGGATTCAAAGAGTAAATGAAAAACTTGACCAGTTGTAGCATTGTTCAATTTTTTTCTTTAAAGTCTGAAGGATTTTGTACTGCAGTCGTACGGCCAGTTTTGTGTCTGAAGTCCTTCCAAATACTTTGCTACTTTGCTACCCTTGAGCTGGACTTGAGCAAATAATTTGCTACCCAAGGAAATTAATACGCGAACTGGGGGGGGGGGGGGGCCGCTAGCCAACTATTAGCTACAGTTGTTACCAATTTGCAATGTTATTTATGATCAGATTTCGAACTGAAATTCAATTCAAAAGCAATTTCACGTAGATTAGGTGAGCCGTTGCTCTCGATTTTAGCCAAATTCCAATTTTGTATCACACAATTACTTTAACCCAGAGCCCTGAAATATGTTAAACTCTTTGTTAAACATGCAAACAATATTAACTTTAAAAAAAAAAGGAAACGGTAACGTCAGCATACAAAAAAAAAAAAATTATGAGCGAATCATGCGTTAATAAACTAGAAAACGCGAAAGGTGTTGTAGATTTATAATTTTTTTTTTAGTTTTAACATCGGACGGCAGTCAGTGACCACCAGGTCCTTGTCGTTGCGGTTGCGTTTGCAGCAAACCTATATTGTATTATATTCCTAAAACAAATCTTGTTAAGATTTTTCGCCGTTTGAAGAAGTGATAAACAAATGCCAAGTTACACCAATCGACTAAGACTTTATAAATAATGTCAACAAAATCCTTTTTTTTTTCAATTAATTTTCGGACTATCACTGGGTGGTATTACCTACGCGGACATCACGTCTTTAAAGAGCGAAAAAAGTTGGCGGGGAATTATTAGTTTAACTTTGAGCAGATAACTGTTTACAGGTCATATCAATACTGTTTATTAAACACACGACTAAGCTCAAATCTATATTTCTATTCCTATTTAGTCACCGAATGTGGCATTGTCATGGAGTCACTTGCACCCTCAAGCCATCAAGTATTATTTTAGCCCTAGGAATAACAGGTAAGTTAGAAAAAACACATTGAAATTACAGAAATAACTAATAGCATGTTTCACGTGAGATTCACACTCAGTCTTGCCAGGACTCTACTACAGTACTGGCAGCTCTTCGATGAAAAATAGCATACGCAACCAAAGAAGAATGGTAAATGGTGGCTCCATCTGTGTACGCAACTGGGTTGGATAATATGGCCGCCGAAAGCGCCGCTGGTGCGATTGATTTGTCTTGTTGCCGCTTTCTTTCAGCCGAGGGCGACACCTTCAGTACAAAAGAATGCTTTCACTCTTCCTTGAAACACTTTCTGGATAAACGAATATGGCTCTATTTAACTAAGAGCTATTATGCAGTCAACAAATTTAATAGCTTTGTGTTGTAAGGCTACACGGAAATTTATGCATTTGCACTTGTAAGTTATTTTCCGGATGATTACTGGAATTATGTTAGTGAATTACTTATGATGATGATGATGATGATGATGATGATGATGATGATGATAGTGGCTCTCCCTTTTGAAACAGGGCGCAGACGAGTAGACGGTGTGAGGGACAATTTAGCCGGAGAAATCCAAGTAGAAAACCCCGGGATCTTCGACGTGCCACAATCGACATGAGCACGAGGCACCACAGGGCCCTTCTCTTCCCGAAAATGCCAGGGGGTGGACGAGGCCAGGATCGAACCCGTACCTCCCAGGCAGAAAGCGGTCGTGCTATCTGCACGCCCTCCTTGCCCCCTTAGCTTTCTGTCCGCGCGCCCTCCTGTCCGCGCGCCATCCTTGTCCAGTTAGCTTTCTGTCAGTGCCGCTATTTAGCAGTAGATGGCGGGACTCACCATGTAAAAATTTACAGACGTGATTGCTTGGCCACTTCTCGACCAAACCTCAAAGAAATGAAATGGGCTACTCGTGGCGGCCATTTTGTGTACCCCCCTAATATTGTTGTAGGTCGGGTCGTATGGTCTTGCTTACTTATATTGCCAGTTATAACACCACGAGAGCCTAGTTTATTACGATCCTTTCTCGATATTCAAACGTACATTCTGAACTGAAAAAAAAAATACAGAGCACTTGCGGGAAGTATTTTTATCAGCTTGGAAATGCTACGAGTGACTGAGAAAAAGTATCTACACTTAAACAAGAGTGACATTTGCATCGAAATACCACATTACATTAAAAACAGGATGGAGGTACCGAAGCAAAAAATATTATTTGATAATGCCATAAGTGGTAAATTATCGGTTATAATACCCCGAATGCTTCTATGAAATGTATAATTTGGGTGTTAGCACGCAACTCCTTTCCAGATTTAATTTCCAGAGACCAAAGGTTGAGGGAAATTTGTTGGAAAGGAGTTGAGTGCTAAAATACCCAACATATAGTATATTTCATGAAAGCACGAGTGGCATTCGGTTTGAGAATATTTTGTTTTCCTTCCTCAAAGTGATTCTCCGAAGTAGCCTAATTTCGTTTTACGGTTTCGATTTCGATTAACGATTTCGATTTTCAAAGAAATTTTGAAATACAAGTTTACTTTTATGATGTTTACAATGTCAAGATTAGGTGGAACTAATCTTGACGATGATAACCTCTATTTGGCATAGCGAAACTAACCCCCATCACATTTTGTCAACCAACGTGTAATTTTGTTTGATTCAGTGCAGATATTTCGCTAATGATGCTGATACCCACGTTAACCGAAACATGACCAACAAAAAATCTTCCTGTTACCCCTAAAGCCCACTGACCCTCGTGGAACCTCTCCCAACTCCTCGCACACTTTACTACCATACACCAGACCACCTTTTCCCACGAACATGACTCCCGGGACAGCCGCCAGCTACCAAAGAATCCTTAAATTCTCTTAGGGTTTATACCCTCATTGTTCCACCTTCTTGATCATCACCTTAATCCTACTCACCTTGCCTATCACTGTTTTCTCCATCAGATAGTTTTGCTTCACACACAGCCTTATATACATACTGCTTTACCCTCCTCACTATAACCCCTTCCACGGCCAATCCCTCTTCCTCCTCCTAGAACATCATGAGTCCATTTTTCCCTGCTGTAAGCCTCCTTCATCTCCACTCCCCATTCTGCACACACCCTCAGTAAGCTCTGCAATCCTGCTTCCACATCCATGACCCCAATATCAACGCGGCAAACGTCAAACCAGATTTGGGGTCCCTTGTCCCCCCCCCCCCTCATTACCCCACACAAACCCACCTCAAGATTCAATGAGTCGCCTTTCAAACACCATTAAGTATACCTGGAAAAGAAGAGGTGAAACCAGGCAACCTTACTTAAGCCCCCTTTCACATTCAACCCACTCAGAATCAGCATCATTCCATGTGGCAACATGCATTCCTCCCATGTACATCCTTCTAATGAGACTAACAATCTCGTCGACTCCCATGCCCTCATAAAAGCTCCCACGTCATCTCATCATAGGCCTTATCCACATCCAAGAATGCCATCCACAAGATCCTCCCCTTCTTCCTACCCACCTCAATGGCCTGCATCACCACACATTTTTGTCCTCCAGCCTCCTCCCTTTCCTGAACTCATTCGAATATGTCTTAATTCCCGCCTCCCCTCCAAATTCTTCCACAGCCATCTCGTCAATATCCTCATAAAAACCTTATAGACCATGCAGGTAATCGCCACTGGCCTATTGTTCTGCAAATAACTCCAAGCCCCTTTTCTTTTCCCTTAAACAGAAAGTGTACCCTCACCTTCTTCCAGCTCTCCAGAACCTACCCACTGCCCAAGCACCCTAATCATTTCCTGAAACAATCCTTTTGCCCTTCACCCTATCTCCTTCAGCAGTTCTTCCACCAACCTGTCCTTCCCTGCAGCTTTCCCTTTTCTCAGGAAAATCAAGGCCTCCCCATTCTCCAACTTCTCCCACTGAAATGGTCTGGTCCATCTGACTCGGCCCCTCTCCCCTCTCCTCTTCTTCCCCATCCCCACACAGCTTTCTCAATGCATCTGTCTGCATGTATCTTAAGACTCCCTCCCCCTCTCAAATCCTCCCCTGTTCCCTAATCCTAGGCCTCTCCTTAACAAATCTTCAAAACTTCTCCCCGACTTCCAGTCCCCCCCCCCCCTTCAAGTACCCTCTTCGCCACCTCCACGCCCACATACCTATGAATGACCTCCCGCACCTTCCTCTTCCATGCTCTTTAAGCCTTCTGTCCCCACCCCATCTCCGAAGGTGTTTGCCAGTCACCTTAAGCACTCCCGTCTCCTAATTCTCAGACACCTCCCCTATCTTCGATCTCGTCGTCAATCTCCTGACAGTACTTCTCCAGCGGCTCCAAATGCCTATGGCTCCACTTCCTACTCCCTCTTACCCTTCGCCTTCCTGGCCTTACTGCTACTTTTCACCCTTTCCCCCAATTCTTAGTTTTCATTCTGACCGAACCAAACAGTGGTTCGAGCACACCCTCCACCTTCCATCAACTTCCATTCCCATATCCCTCGCCCACCCACCCCTTCCTCATTCCAAAGCACAAACTCAATTGCCGACCTAAATTCCCCATACACTTGGTGAAGGCCATCTGCTCTGCTTTCCCAGGATAGCCATTTCCAGCTGCATTCGACAGCAAAGTTCCTGATCACTTTCCCATTTTGGTTATCCACACCCCCACTCTGCCAACCTAGCATTGAAATTCCCTAAGATAATCACCACATACCCTTCCCTCCGGAGCCACCCCACCTTCCATTCCATCTGCCCAAAACTTTCATCATCATTCCACTACTCCCTCATTCGACTGCTCCAAGTACACAAACCCAAGGGCCACTTTTCTTGCCTCCGCCAACCCAGTAACCCACCTATACTCCTTTTCCTCAACTCAAGCCTTCTCTGCTTCTTATCTGCTCCTTCTCTGTTCCTCTTCTCGGATCCTAAAATAGAACTAATGCCCTCCCCTCTTTTTTCCCCCTACGCCGCTTCTTACCTACCCAACTCCACCCCTTCCTCCTAATTCCAGAAATGAGTCTCCACCAATGAAGCAAATCAGATCCTGCCTCCTTGGCCCCTCTCCTCAACTTCTCCCATTTTTTTCCTCCATTTGTTCACCTCTCGGGTTAATAGATCCAGTCCTCAATCTCCTCCCCCCTCTCCAACTCTTACACTTCCTCTAATCCATCTTCCCTCCAGGACTCGCTATCCCTTCACCCTCACTCTACCTTTCCTTCCTCTCCATTTTTCCTCCAAAAATGTATCCTTACATTCCTACTTATCTCCCTCCACTCTCTCCCAGTTGCCTCCTATGAAAAATGCACCCCAATCGGTACTCCAGTTTGCCCCTGGGTTCACACGCCATGCATATCCACGTACTCCACTTTATGCCCACCAATCCTTCAAAGCAGCATTGAATGGAAGGTTCGAACCTCCTCCAGTTCCTCCTATCAACAGCCCCCTCTCTGGTACCAAACAGACAATCACTCTTGCGCTCTTCATGAACCTTTTTACTTCTTGCACACATACACCCCTTCACAAGCCAAGCCCAGTTCCCCATCCCTACGTTGTTGATCCTCACACAAAATGCAATACATCCTCGTTCTTCATCAAGCCCTTTGCCACATCCCCCACCAGAAGGGGAAGTCACTACCCCTTCACCCTTATGTGAGACTAACACTACCCCCCCTCTCCTCCTTAGCCTTTCCCAATCTCTCCAGCCGGACAACATTGCTGCCTCCCACTACAATCCCTTCCCATCCACCCCCTGCACTCCCCAACTCTCTCTTCCCTACTTCTCGACCCTCAAAGTGCTATCCTTTCTCAACCCCACTCCCAGTTCTCCCTCTCCTTTCCCCAGAGAACGTTCCATCCTCTCCTAACCAGCAACATTCACATCCAACAGGGTCCCCTTCTCCCTGAAACACAACACTCCAGTTCCCTCTTCCCCAATTTCACAACGTTCACTCCCCTCTCCATAGCTCCATTTTCATCATCACCAAGTTCCAAACTCCCCGGCTCATTCTGCTGAACTCTAGAAAACCCATTTTTCCTGATGCCCCCATCAGTACCAGTCTGAGTACTAGTCTCCCCTTCTTCTCAACCAGGATCTTCAGAATGGCTCTACCTTTCTGTAGAAGAGCTCCTCTAACAAGTCCTCTGTCAGCCCACAACACCACCACCTCTGCTTAACCCCTCCACTTTTGCTGAACCTCCCTCCTTCACCCACACTCACATCAGCTGGTCCTTGAAAATTCACAAAAGACATGTCACTCTGACCTTCTCCATATGGAGCCAAAATCTACTTTCTACACCCTACAATTTTAACCCCAGTAACACTTTTCTGCTCAGAAACACTTTCATGCATTGTACTCTTCTGAATCTCCTCCCCCATACACACACTGAAAAAGTTGTCTGCTAGTTCAACACTACTCCTAGAATCTTCAACTCCTCTTTGCGTGACCACTTAACATTTGGCTTCACTTGTACCACTCTGTTGGAATTTCGCCCCTACCCCAGTATACACCAGCCCACCTCCCATTTGAAGTGGGGGAAACTAGTTACTACACCTGTTGGGAGTAAGTCCTTCCATACCACACCTGAGATCCTTGCCTTATCCCGCCAATCAAGGCGTGTTCATCACTGCCGCCCACTTTCTTCTCTTCTCTTCTTCCTTTTGTTTCCTTCTATTTCACGAGTCACGGCTTTTTGCCGTGATGTCATCGTGAGTAAGCCACTAACAAACGAGAATAGCGGAAATTTGGCCGTCTGAGTGGACTAACCCAGTCACGTGACGCACGTCACAGCAAACAGCCGTGGCACATGGGTTAGTCTTTCTCTCCTCTTGCAATGCATGAAACAAGTCCTCCTTCCATCTCTTTCTCTTTAGCTCTTCTCATTCCTTGGCCTCTCTTTTCTCCTTAGCTCTCCTAAAGGCCCTTTCTATTCTCTCTGCCCAATGCCTCCTTGATCATTCTCTCTTTCCTTCCACCACACTCACCAAAATCTCTTCCCACTCCTTTCTGGAGTCCCTGCGCCTTTCCTCACACTGTGTCCTCCACTCCTCACCACCACTGTTATTCCGTACATCTTCAGGTACCCTCCCTTCATCCTTCCTCTAGCCTGCAACCACACTTTCAACCATCCTTACCTCTACCCAACCTCTACCCTTACCACTTCCTGCTCCACCTCCTCCGTTCATCCGTTGAGGTCTACACCCTCATCCACCGTCCTATCACTTACCTTTTTCCCACATGTTTTCAAGTTTCTCACATCCTGTCTGCAGCATCTTCTCCTCTTCCCACAAATCTCAGTACTATTCTTACCCTCCCTCTTCCCATCATGGTACTTCTCAGGCCAACTGACTCCAACACCTCTTCCGCCACCCAGTTCTTCACCACCAGCCCCAATTTCCTCTGCTTGCCTCTCTTCTCTCTCCTTCCCATGAAACTCCTCCATCGTCGATGCCCTAGCAACCTCCCATCCACAGAAAGTCAACCACAGTATTCAACCCATCAAATGGCTCAAAAAACAAACTACCACACCTTTAGCCCTGCACTAAATACGGGCCAATTCAGCCAGATCGCCCAGTTTAGCAACAACTCCATACAGTAGTAAGCAAGACCCGAGCCACAATGCAAAGTCCCACTTCACCAAACACTCCACCTGGAAGTTAAGCCACATAGTGAAGCACAAAAAACCATGAGTCACAAAGCAGCACAAAGTAGGCCCCCACTCCCCCTCTAGCCACATTACCACACCACCCCACGAGCAGTCACCAGCCTATTTTTTTAATGTCTTTAGTTTCAAACCACCAAGTTTAACTTAGCCTATGAATCAGCGGCCTTTGGGCCCTTCACTGTCCGGTTGTGACTACACAACAACATTTTTTAAACTTTTAAATTACAATGGCACACCGAATCATTTCCCAGAATATGCCCACACAATGTCTCGCTTAAAGGCAGTTTTAGGAAATATATTTTATTAGAAATATTTAGAAAATTAGTTAAGCAAACAAAATTAGCATTAAATAATTCAGCGAACATTAGTGTGTTAACATAACGTTTCGTCATATTCCCCCACTCCACGTGATGCATAATTCGTGAACGCTCCCTAGCAATGCTGACTGGAATGGTAAAAGCTCCATCTCGGTGTTGCTTCAGAGTAATGTGTTAGTAACCCTAACCGTCCCACAGAGAACATTGAAATCTCCCAGCAGATCTTGTAGGGCAGTGGGCACGGAAAACAGTCACTAGTGAATAAATGAAATTAATGTTAATGTTTTGAGCTCTATTTCTCGTACTTTATTTTTGGCAGTTACACAAAAATCTGTTAGAATGTGCATTCTTTGTTAAACGAAGGACTGGATAGGTTTAGGAGAGTTTGGGACTGGAACAACTGCCTCAATACACAAGCTAGGGAGATAATTGCTACTTCAGCCATTTGCACCTAGAGAGCACCAGGGTGTCCACTTGCAATTGCTTAAAGATTGCTTATAAATAAATATTCACTCGTGCAACTTATAGGCTTAATTACTCAAATATGGACCTAATTACACAAATATAGGCTTAATTACTCAAATGTACGCCTAATTACTCAAATACAGACTTAATTAATACTCAAATACGTATAGCCTAATTACCCAAATATATTACTCAAATGTATATTACTCAAATGTAGCCTTATTACTCTCAAATATAGACTTAATTACTCAAATGTGGACCTAATTACACGAATATAGGCTTAATTACTCAAATATACACACTTATTTCACAAATGTAGGCTTATAATTACTCAAATATAGGCCTAATTATACAAATACAGGCCTGATTATACTCAAATATAGACCAAATTACTCAAATAATGGCCTAATCACACAAACATAGGCCTAATTACTCAAGTATGGGCCTAATTACTAAAATGTAAGCCTAATTACTCAAAAAAGGGATTATTCAAATATAGGCGTAATTACTCAAATGCAAGCCTAATTAGACAAATATAAGCTTTAGTACATTTAGCGCCATCCAGTAGAATTCCAACATATTACGTACTGATTTATTCCATAGCATGTAAGGAAAAAATAGCCATGATATTAACTAACCATACCCTGTTTAAATCATTTAATATTATCAAGTTTTAAAAATTTCCTTTTTTTTCCCAGCTATTCTCGTATTTTTGGCTTTCAAACCCAAAAAAATCTACCATTACCCTGAACACATCGTGGGACCTTGGTATCTGCAGAATGACACCTGGTTAACGGATCCAGACCAGACATGTGCAATTCCTCAGCTTGACCCCTTCGATGAGACCATTGTCCCTTTCTTGACTGGTCCTACGGAGATTAGATGTTACCAACGATTTCCCTGGATGACTTACGTAAACGAATATGGCAGACTAGTACTGAATGAATCTGCAGTAAAGCAAGCTGGTTACAGTGGAATAAATGATACGTCGCTTCATTGCGAGTATGCCGCTATACATCGGGTAACTGGAGATGACAGTATTACAAAGCTGGGACAAACGAAGCCCTTGACTTCTCAAGGCGACATCTTGGATTCGGACTTTGTGCGTGTGCTATGCAAGACGTTTCTGGGATTTGCCTACTATGAAAACTACCATGTCAACATACGACCTGTTGAAGAACATCAACTAACATCAAGGAAAGGTAAAGACTGACAGATAACGTGTCATTAGAATACTATTGTTGTAGGTTGGTTGGGACTAGTGTTTTTCATGAGACAATCTTATCACGCCAAGTCTTGTCAAGGCTTGTCAAGGCTCGAGGCAAGGCCGAGATAAGACCCATAGGTTAAAATATGAGATGAGACTGACACTAGTAGGAGACAAAACTGAAGGTACAAAGTCTCCTTTGATCCCGACCCACTTTTGCCTGCCTCGAATAAAAAAGGCATAATTATTATTATTATTATTATTATTATTATTAGAATAACGAATTATATATCAGTGCAGAAAAAACGTGTTATCTTCAAATCATGACCTCACATATGAAAAATGAATCAAGTGAAATCTATATCCACGATGACCTATGTCATGACAATCAAACGTGTACATGCCCTAAACTACTTAAAGTTACGGAATGCAAATATTTAGGCATCACAATTGACGAAAATTGGAAATTTGCCAAACATATCGAAAATCTAGTTAATAGAATTAGACGAATTGTACCTCTGCTTTATAAATTACAAAGTATTCTTAACAATGAAGCAAAAAAATCTCTTTTTGAGAGCTGGATTAATTCACTCATTAGATATGGATGTAGCGTTTATGGAACATCAACTGATGGCCTCATTAACAACTTGCAAAAAATTCAAAATAAAGGACTGAAAGCATTGTTTGGTAAACGTGTTGGACAACGTACTTCTGATATTTATGAACACTACAAAATAATGACCGTTAGACAATTAATAACGAATTGCGTAATCAAAAGGAATTATTTCCTGATGGAACATAAATTGGAAAATAAAAGAAATATAAGATCAACATCTGAATGGCTCAAAGTTCCTACATGGCGAAATTCCTACGGTAAGAGAGGCCAACGTTATGTAATCCCGCATACTTTTAACTAACTCCCAGTTAAGCTGAGAGACTTAAAGAGTAAATACCAACTCAATAAACTCATTAAAGAATGGATAATAACTTTAAAGCAACATTAAAAATATTAAAATTTTAACCAGTTCTAATTATCTAATATACATAATAATACGCATGTTTTTTCTTTATTTAATTTGTAAACCTTACATGAAATTTGTATTTTTCCTATATCTTTACTTCTACACAATTATTAATTTACAGACACATACAGACTTCATAGGTCTCGTGTTCTGGCCTGTATTGTATATTGCAAATGTAATTTGTGTGAATAAAATTATTATTATTATTAGACAACTATATTAACGAGATTTGTGAAAACTTTGATGACATCGAAGCTTTACTAAACTGTGATACAACAAACGACATAAAGTGTATTCATACAAATATTCGAAGCTGTAGGCTACATTGGGACTCGTGGCTGGCAGAATTTTATACTGCAAATATACAGTGGGACATTATTGCTCTCACTGAAGTGAATATAACAGAAGCAGAATGTGCTATATATAATATTGAAGGCTATACTCAATTTGCAAATTGCAGGTCGAAACATAGAGGAGGAGGAATCCTACTCTTCTTCAATGAAAGTACAATTAACAATGCTGTTTGTAAAAAGGTAAAAATAGACGAAAATGAAATTGTGTCTAGTGTAATGGAATTTAACAAAAAAATGTTTGAAATAATAACTGTGTATAAAAAACCTTCAGCCAGCAGACAACACTTCATAAAAAAATTAAAAGAATACGTTAAAAATATTCCCTTAAACAACAATATACTCTTGTTAGGAGATTTTAATTTTAACATACTTGATGGATACCAAGACCCAAATGAAAAATATGACATTGAAAGGTTTGAAAACTCTATGGCTGCACTGGGCCTTACTACACATATTAATTCTCCCACAAGAGTTGAGATAAAGGAAACAAAATAACCAAATCGTGTATTGACTTAATATACAGCAAATTAAATAATTATCTGTATAACTCCTTTGTTATTAAAATTAAAATAGCGGATCACTACTTTACGGCGATTCAGATTTGGTGTGAAGAGAATTTGAGAAATGTTCATCAATTAAAAAATACTATCTATCAACAGCTTAACCATAAAGGCATCAACCTTCAATTAAAAAATTACAACTGGAATTATCTGCAAACATTCAGTAACCCAAATGACATATATAATGAAATTGAAAAAGTGGTTAAACAGATATATAACAATAATACTATATCAAAATGCTACAAAAACAAGAAAAAAAATAATAAGAAAAGACAAGAATGGATGAATCCGGAATTACTAAAATTGATCAATAAAAAAAATAAGCTATGGAATAATATCTCTAAAGCTACATCTCCTGATAAAAAAGTCTTGGAAAAATATAAAACTCTTAAAAAAGCTGTAACTAAACAAATTCAAATCACTAAGTTAAATTATTATAAAACATACTTTGAAATGAATAAACATAACAGTCAACAAATTTGGGATAAAATAAACTTATTATGTGCTAACAAAAAGAAAAATAAAGGCAATCTGGATGAGCAAATAAAGAAAAATTTTCATGACATCGATGATCAGACCCTATGCAATAATTTTGCCAAATATTTTAATCAAGAGGTCCCACTCCTTAAATCACATAAAAAGACATTTCAGTGTGTAGATCGTGGAAAAGAAAAATCAAAACAAAAAAGTGGAATTACTAGCGCAAACACTATTCAAGTTCTAAAACCAACCAAAGAGGATATTATATCAATTTTTCTAAAATTAAACTTGAAAAAATCTTGCGGTCATGATGGCTTCCTGTTGGAACATTTTGTCAATAGCAAGGAAAGAACTGCAGACTTTATGAAAATTCTAATAGATGCAATTATTGATACAGAAATTTGGCCTGATAATCTGAAAAAGCAAATAATAAGACCGATTTACAAAAAAAATGAAAGAAATTTGTATTGTAACTATAGACCAATTGCTCTACTTCCAATATTAAATAAAATCATTGAAAAATATTTTGCTACCTGTATTTATAAATTTTTAAATAAATTTCAACTTTTAAATAAATCCCAATATGGATTTAGACAAGGTTTAGGAACCATAAATGGACTCAGTTTTATTAATAATAAAATATTAAATGCATTAAACAGCAGTAAACACATTGGCCTAATCGCTATGACCTAAAAAAGGCGTTTGATACAATAGATAATAAAATCCTTTACAATAAACTCTATAACATAGGTATTCGTGGGAAAATGCTTCATATTTTGGCAAGCTATATGAATAATAGGCAAAGCTGTGTAAAAATTGCGAACTCACAAAGTGAATGGTCTAATGTACAATTTGGTGTACCACAAGGTTCAATCCTTGGCCCCCTACTATTTATTATATATATTAATGACATAATAGAGGAAAAACATGGATGTCATATCATTTTATATGCTGATGATATCCTTATGGTATCAATCAATAATAAACAAGACACTATGGTTAAACATCTACAAACAGGATTTAACTCTATAAATCAATACCTTAATAACAATGAACTTTATATCAACAATGATAAGACAAACTTTATGCATATAGCTACTTCACATACTGAGAAAAAAAAGTGCAGTATTCGCTCACATAATGAAAACTGCATGGAAAATAATACATGCTATAATTGTCCAAGAATTAAACAGGTATCTTCATTACGCTATCTTGGACTTGAAATTGATGAAAATTGGAAATTTTATACACATATAGAAATTCTAAAAAAAAAAGTTAGGAAAATAATACCACTATTATACATGGCTAACAACTCTTTCGGAGTTGAAGTAAAAAAAACTCTTTATGAGTCTTGGATACTTTCACAAGTGAGATATGCATGCACTATATATGGGTCAACTACCGAAAACTACATTGAAAGACTTCAGAAAACAATGAACAAGGCAACTAAAGCATTATTTGGTACTAAATTTAAAATGTCAACAATAGAAATATTGAAGAAATATAATCTACTTAATTTTAAAATCCTTTATAAAATGACAATAATAGCGAACAATTATTTTGATAACACATATCAAATTAAAACTACAAGACATTTAAGGAACCACTCTTCGTGGCTCCAAGTACCATCTTGGAGAAACTCATATGGAAAAAGATGTCATGAATTTATTATACCAACCATACTAAATGAAATACCATTTGAAATTAGAAAGACCATAACTAGATTTAATATAAAAAATAAAATTAAGAAATGGCTATTATTGAACACTTACTGATTGAAATACAATTAGGGAAATTTCTAATTTGTTTTAGGCCCATGTGAAATCCATTGTAGTCAGTGTATAGAAATGCTTTGTATGTAATGAATGAAAATGTTAAATACTGTATATAAGACCTTACATTAATAATTTAAGTATTGGCTATATATGAAGATTGATGCTCAGTGCACATACAAGCTTTATGAGCTTCGTGCATGCACGTAATGTGTATATACTGAATACTGAATAAACTATTATTATTATTATATTATTATTATTATTATTATTATTATTATTATTATTATTATTATTATTATTATTATTATT